>WOFM01000129.1:0-137858 GCA_011428145.1 Ericerus pela
AATTTCTCTCTCTTTTGCCTACAACTTGTGTTGATCTACGTACATATTTATAATTATGGAATTTATTCATTTTCTCTGCTTTTTAAATTTTTAGAAACTTATAAATTTGTCTCGAACTTGGGGCACGTTGGAAGCCACTTTGATAGAAATGCCTATTGACTGGGGAAAACAAAAATACTTACATTCAACAAAAATTTTTATAAATTCGCAAAATACACGTACAATGTAGGTATGTGGTAAATGACAATCATAATAAATAAAAACTCTAGCGCAGCAAGCCTCGTTAGAAAAACGTAGGTTTTCGAGAAAAAAAATTATGAATTTTGATGGTCGCAATAGTTGTTTGAAAATTTATATGCGTTAATGGTATGTTATGGTCGTATGAAATGTGTTAACTGCTGTCAAAATTTTAAACATTTGAAATTTAAAAGCATTATTTCTTGAAATGAAAAATTATTTAAGATAACAAAGTATTGTACATAATCATATAATTTAAAATAAAACCAATGAAATACCTATAATAAAGTTATGAAATGAAAAAAAAAGGAAAACATGAGCGTGAGGTTATAATTTATGCAAAAAGAAGAGTTCATGTAAATTAGAAAAAGGAGAAAAACAGCATTACCGGAAGTACCGTCTGGTTGATCCGCACCAAAATTGGTAGCATGCTACGATCAATTAGAATGAATATTTGTTCCACATTTCATACATCATGGTTCCAAAATCCGCTTTTTATTACCAATATAAAACTAAAATAGCGGGGTACCGGAAATACTGTACAACCGATCTACACCAAAATCAATAGATCTGGTCCTAGGCTGTATCGTGGGAATAAGAAATAGTAAGTGTGTATTTTTTAAAATGTCAAATTTTGTAATGGCTGCCATTAGAAAACCAGCTCACCGATTTTGCTCAAAATTCAAAACCAAACCATAGTCTCCAACTGTCATAAAATTTCGAGCCAAAATCTTTCAATTTAAGGGAATTATCGTGATGACAGTGTGGTGGGTTTGCAAAACTTTGAGAACCTCTTCCTCCGAACTATTGAATGAATTTTAATACGAAAGTGTTACTCATGAAAACACTTAAACTTATCTTAAGTTAATTGCCATATGTCAAAAGCGAAGACTCCAAAGACTCCCAAAAAATGCCAAATTCAGTAAAAAAAATTTCAAATTTAGTAATGGCTGCCATTAGAAAACCAGCTCACCGATTTCGCTCAAAATTCAAAACCAAACCATAGTCTACAACTGTCATAAAATTTCGAGCCAAAATCTTTTAATTTAAGGGAATTATCGTGATGACAATGTGGGTGGGTTTGCAAAACTTGAGAACCTCTTCCTCAAAAGTAAACAAAGAATTTCAAAAATGTTAACACGAATGTGCTTAGAAGTTTCATTGTCATAGGTCGAACAGCGAGGGTTCACAGACTTCCAAAAGTTCCAAATGAGCAAAAAGTTGAAAATATATATATATATGTATATATATGTATATTATACCACCCTTAGATCCCGTTGTTGCACTGAATGTGATAGTTGTATTTTCCTTTGGAAAATACACGTCGAAATCTTGAGATGACTGAAACAGATTCTGGTTTTGTGTACATTGCAAACGACCAATGAGAACGATTCTGATCGACGGTAAACCTGTTTTGGTTTGATTCGACTCGAGTCAACCAAAAAATCCTTTCAAGGACAGAAATTCAGTTCCTTCATTCGCACTTTTGAGCTAATTGTGAGATTGTCGTGTTGCTGAACTATTGCTATTGCCTTTTTGCCTTTTTGCCTTTTTGCCTTTTTGCCTTTTGGCTTTTTTACACTCTACTGTATTTACTTGAATGGTAAAGTTACTTTTGTAATTTTTATGTTTTTACCAGTTTAAAATTTTTCAGCCTTTGCCGTCTACCGCATGCAAACATATTTCATTTTTTTCTATTTCTTTTTCGCCCTTTCGTTATTTTATTAATCATTTTCTAAATTTCATCTTGCAATACCTAACTGTTTCTTCAATCCAGCTCATCTTCAAAGTAAGTTCCTTTTTTAATTTATAATTTTTTTCATTTACTTTTGTCTACTCATTTGCCAGAGGGAAAATAAAATAATTCGGGTTCCAACGACGAAAATAAGTTCAATTTTTAGTTCTTATTTAGGTGTTCGCGAAAACAACCATCGAACCTATTTTTTATTTTTTATTTAATTTCAATTTTTTCATTTAATTTTTTTTTTTATATTTTATTTAACACCTTTGTTGGCGAGAGTGAATTGGATAATAAAAATTCTTATTATAAATAATAAATATTTAATAAATAAAATTAAAAAAAAAAATTTATCAAATGGTAAGTAGTATAAAAAAGTGTCAATTATTGAAACATTCTCTTGAAAATATGATCGAATTTTATATTTAAAAATTTTTCTTTTCTTTTTCTTTTTTTTTACTCAGTTTGCTTGCAAACGAGGTATGAAAATTGATTTTAGGAAAGTTTAAGATTGAGGGTGATGAAAATTTTTTGTTTCACAAGAAACGAAAACTTAAGATACCATTTTCCCCATTTTGACCTAATTTTTTTTTTACGTATCAATAATATATTGTATTATAATTATTATATTATAATTATTATATTATAATTATTATATTATAATATAATATGAAATGTATGTATCGGCTAAATGTTTGATTAACGGTTTCGAGAAAAATACCAAAAGGACAGAAATGAAATTTTCACAATACTTCGTCTTCATGTAGGACCAGGTCTGAAAGAAGTTTAGTGCTTATTGGTCCAAAAGTTTCTGTGAAAATTGGAAAACAAAAAATTTTTTGAAAAGAGGTTTTTCCAGAAATTTGAAGAAACTACGGAAGGGATAGAACTAAAATTATTTTGTTAGATTTTCCTCGTGTACGTGTAAATTTGATAGAAGTTTGATGTCTATTCGTTTGGTAGTTTCCTAAAATACCTGAAAAGAATTTTGGTTCACGGTTTTGAGAAAACTACAAAATGATAGGATGAAAGTAAAATTTTTACGAAAGTAGTTATTATAATCAAAGGACCAAACTGGGCTGCAATCATGAACTGAGTTGATAGCCATTGATATCCCATTTAAAACACACGGACTGTCGACTCTTATCAACTATCAATTTAGTTCATAATTACATCCCACGTCTGATTGGAATAAGTTTTCTATTGCCTCAGTGGTTTCCGACAAAACTGGTAGTCATCATAAATTTTTCTGGAAAATTGGTTTTTCCTGGATTTGAAGGAAGTACCTACAGAAGGGATCGGGCTGGAACTTTTACGATTATGTGAATGCAAGTTTGGTAGAAATTTGTTATCTATCGGTTTGTAGCATTCGAAAAAAATGTAAAACAAAATAAAAAATTGTTGAGAAACGCAAGTCGACTGTTGTTTTAAGTATACCTACATATATGTTTCTTACTACGAACCAGTCGCCGAATCGCAACCAACTTCGGCACCATTAAGTATTCTTCATAATCATTCAAAAGTATGGTCTAAATGTCGTGGCTTTTGCTCGAGTTGGCAGAGAAGTAGGGATTCCTATATCCATTTAAACTGCAAAAGTCACCTTATAAGTAGGCCTATACCAATTACCAATAATTACCAATACCGTGGTGAACAAATGAACCGATTAAAGTCAAAATTGACTGAATTTTATACATTTTAGAACCTTTGTATGTAGGCTACTAAATTTCACTTCTTAAGGTACAATGTAAATGACACTCTGTATAGTGTGAACGAGAAACTGCCATAAAATGACTCTAAATTTGATATCACGCCCAAAAACCGTCTGTCCGATTGCCATAAAATGTTATGGGGGCCTTTAGTCCTCATTTAATGCGGAATACGTTTAGCCTAGGCGCCAAATTTTAATCCTATGGGATGAAAACTCGAGCACATAATTATAAGGTAGACCACAATTTATATGCGCGCACAATTCCTGTGATTGTGTATTGCATCGATAAACTTATTGAAAAATTACGACAACTACAATATTTATTTTGATCGGACAGAAAATGTCGTCAGTTTCCTTTGGGTAGGCAACAGCACAGGTAATCGAAGATGCAGTTTTTTGCTGCACGACTGTCCTATTGAAGCAGCCAATAATGGCATCACGCCGCGTTACTCGTACCTACACCTTAAATTAAAATGGAAAACGAATCGGGTGAAGGATAATTGCAATTCTTAAGCTGGTTTCAACGCAGACACTGCGCCACAATCGTTAACTACTGTTATGTTAGGTATTAGCTACAACATTGAAAACATTCGTACCTTCATACCAAGGCTACCGATTTAAACGAAAAAATCTTCAGTCCTCTTATACTCTTTTAACTTTTTTTTTTAAACCTCATAATTTCTCTTCGAGTTCTACAAAATGATGTCGGTTTCTGTTCGCCGGCCCTTACAGTCTTCGGAAGGAATATAACTTTTTCGAGCAGTTTTCCTACTCAAACTCCTCCATTAACCTCTTATCACCTTAAACATTTCCGCAATGATGGGTGGTGGTAGGGGCGTATGAGGGAGAAGTCAGACTTTTAAAAATATTAGCTGTTTGTTGTGGAAGGAAATTGCGGTGCATATCTCAAGGCCGCAAGTCAGAAGGATAATCGAAGGGTGGGGAAGCGTGGAGGTGTCCAAAGGTGGACAAGAGTGGGGACATCCGGTAAATAACTGAGTTGAAAAACTCTGTTCTTGTTCGACCACGTGGAGAGGAAAGGAAAAATTAGAAATAGGTTTTTTTTGCTCGTTCTTAAACCAAAAAATAGCTGACAATACAATAACTTGGTAAAAGTTTTATTCGTACTTAAATTGGTGCAACAGTTTTAGACAGTATTTTCGATTAGAGTCCACAGTGGTGTAGCCAGGGGTTTTAGTGGGCGGTTCGAACCCCCCAGTGAAGTTCATAAAAATCTTTCCCAGAAGCGAAGCTCGGATAAAACCGCCGAACAAGTGTTTCCACCAGAATCTTGTCATTTTTAGCTCGGATGCAATTCAACGTAATTACTTATTTGATAGTTTTTCTCAAAATTAGGCGCACATTTTCAAATTTTTTCTGCTGGAGAACATTGTAGGTATATTATTAGGTACGTGCTTACATACATATATTGGCTCGTATACCCTATAAGGTGGGGGTGGCTATATCGCCGAAGTATAAATCGCCTATCAGATGTGTGCACACCCCCGCCGACTGAAAGGATTAAAAATTCCGACTCGAATTAAAATTGAAAATAGCCTCGAATGGCGAATATTATAGCCGATTTTTAATTTGTATTTTTGAAACCGCGCAAACGAACTTTTCACTTTCTGCTTTTCGTTAGTTTTGCGAGCATTTCGTAAAATGATTTTGATTTTTAGAGATGACACTCTGTCGGGCCTCTCATGTGCCAAATTCCCAATCCTCGACACACCGAGGAGGTTTAGGCCTGGCCTTTGATAATCAGCCCAATGCTTGAGCTATATAACAGTTATATACATATAAACGCGTGTGCGTATAATATGGCCTTTAATGGGCTAATTTTATTGTAACAATAACGAGAATGACGATAGCGTGCGAGCGAGCGAACGACCGGGTCCTATAAAATGAATGTATTCATAGGAGTGGGGTACCCACCGGAGGGGAGTAATCTTCTTTTCTTTTTTATTTATTTCTTGTTTTTTAATTTTTAATTTTTTAATTTATACGCCGATATTACGCTGTATGCGACGTTGCTTATGACGACGATTTGCGTTTGTTACAGAAAATGGCCACTCAATTTTGTCATTTCGTCGATTCGTATACCGCCCTCAAAATGCATAGCGACATCGTGGAAGAAAAAAAACAACGTATGGTCGAAAGGTGCGTGGGGTGCGTTGATGCGCAAGTGCTGCGCGCAAACGAATTGAACCGCTCTACAAAGCGGATGGATGATAAGAAAGTTCGAATCGTCGACTTACTCATCGGCTGTCACTATAAGCTCCACCTGGACTACGAGCCGTGGATATTAGAAGAAGCTTTGACGCATGTGCCGTTCGACATGGAGATACTGCTCGACGACGTGGATATCTTCCTTCAGTTCGAATCCGGCCCAAGCCTTCGATTTTGGCAGCGAATCAAAGAGCGCGTCGAAAGAACAAAATTCGTGGGTGTGAACGGCACCAGCATCCAAACGCCGAAGGCAGGACTCGCCTCCAAGCCGCAAATCAACTCGCATTGGACCATTTAAACTTCATTGAGGTAGGTTGGTAGGTAGGTAGGTAGAGGTACCTGCCTACGAGTATGGATACTACTTTTCTTTTGGCATAGACACGCCGGTGGCTACGTATACCTCTACTCTTATACTGGATCGCCCGCTAATCATTAGCCAGTCTTTTCTGCTGCCACAACGCCTAATAAACTGAGCTCATTCTGCAACAGCGCCCTAACGAACCATTCGTTTTCAACGCAGGCCTACAGGTAATCTCGTTTTGAGAAACGACTAAAAATTCAAACCACTGTTAGGAATCGTTGAAAATTGAAAATCTTGTAAACAACGAATGGTCCATTTCCTCGTACAGTCGCCAGCCAGGTACACCCTGTAGCAATATTAACCCATCCTCCGTGCCGATATCGCCGAAATTCTCTAAAATTTACTGGAAATCAACCGATTCGATCGTTTATACCGCTAACCTTGTAGTCACCATTCACATACGGAAATCAAATTTATCCGTGTCAAAAAATTATATAAAATAAAAAAAATCTCCTACCTACGAGTACCTAAACGATGAATTCAGTGGTAACCCATAACTTAGAATGAGAGAAAAATAAAACGTTAGGAGGCATTAGGGGGCACGCACAGTTTTTTGAAATATTTCTCAACTCTCTTGGCAGTCGTAGCATTGTTCCGAAATAGGCCTACAACAAAAATTCGTTTCAACAATATGGGGTGTCCGGCGAATGGGCACCGGGCACCGTAGGTAACATTACCTAGGTACCTACCTGCAAAATAGGACTCGATGAGTTGGTAGGTACATCGAAGAACTTTCAGTTGGCGTGGGACGGTTTTTTTAAATTGGTGGAAACTACGTGCACCTGTGGGTAGGTGGTACCTAATAGTCGACCGGTGATAGAAACGTTGAAATATGCTCCCCTTGAAGATAGGGATGTGGAGGTACGTTTTTAAAGCAAATAACCAGTCGGATAGTAGGTATCGTAGTGAATATGATGATATATTTGGTCGTAGAAAAATCTTCGCGACGCCATATTTAAAGTCGGTACCGGTTTGATGTTTTTCAAGGCCATCGAGACTTAAACAGTATTTTTGCAGATATCTTTATAGTTGATAGGAGTGTCGTCGACCTCCCACTTTTGTGAGCTGTATTATAATTTCTTTTCCCATATTTACCCCTGTTTTTCACGTATTATTTTCCAGGTTTTCAGTCCGAGGATGTTGGTTTTACAGACGCTACTTCGGTTGCTGCGAATGGCCTTCATCTTTGACGCTGTCCATTGTTCGATTCTGTGATTTTAATTCTGTTACTATTTTTTACCTTTATTTTGTTTGTTTTTTAATTCCCGATTGCTTTTATACTTATCTATTTGATATTGTAAATGGCGCAATTTCCGTATTTTATCGACTATTACTTTTATTTTATAGTAAATTTATAGATAGATAGGTGGTATAGGTAGGCCTACCTGCCAACCAATACTTTCGTACGAATAGCCTATTTCGCGAGTATATGTACGCTGATTATTTTTGTTTGGGGACTAAAATATTCACCAAGTTTGAATTTCTTTTGTAACATAGGATGAATGAAAGATGGTGCAAAATTTTCAAAAGGTCAACTATCAGAGAGTATCGAAAACAAAATTATGTTCTAAAAAAGGGTGATCTTGTTGCCGAATATTCAGAGTACCGAAATGGGCCACACAGTACTTGCTTTTAATAAATCGGGTAAAAAGGTGAAATGATACCAGCTGCGGTCTGCTTTTCGTGCACGAATATATGGGCTACCCCAACAACAAAATGAAATTTGGCAAAATTATTATTTTTTTATTTATTTGCTGACAAGTTATAACGCGAAAAATCAGGTAAACCTGTCAGCATTGCACTCACTTCCATCATTTACTCAATTTATTTTAGCACTTTCTTCAAAAAATAATATTGATAAGTAAGTAGCCCATACCTACTTACGTGTGAACAAATAATTATTTCGAATCATTAAAATCAACTCGGAATACATTTTTCTGAAAAATCTGGGAATACTGTTTACGATATCATTTAATTACTGTATAAACAAACAATAATACACCGTAAAATATTATTTTAAATCATCCAAAAAATTTTTAAAACCAATCGCTTCGCACTTTCGTACTTATAAGCCTACTAAATTGGATACAAAAATAAAATACAAAAAAAAAAAAAAAAAAAAAAAAAAAAAAAAAAAAAAAAAAAAAAAAAAAAAAAAAAAAAAAAAAAAAAAAAAAAAAAAAACAAAAAGATAAAAACAAAAAAACAGAACAAAAAAAAACAAAAATAATAAAAACAATAAAACAAAAAAAACAAAACAAAAAAATAAGAATAACAAAAAAAAAAAAAAAAAAAAACAAAAACGAGTCTCGATTACTTTTTATATCTGCGTGATAGAAAAATTCGGTTTAGACAAAAACAAAATAGAAATAAGATACGACTGAAGTTTATAAATTTGCGAGCTTAATATAATTTAATTTTTGGATTTTTCAGTAGACAGCGTGTGCTGGTAAAATGTACAAAAAAAAAACAAAAAAAAAAAAAAAAAAACAGAAAATAAACTTGTTTTATACAAATCTGAATTGTTTTTTAACGTAGCGCTGTACTAGAGATAGTTACGATGATGCTGTATTATAAGTACCTACCTACCAAAAATGAATATTTTTCTATTTTTTTAATAACCTTTTTTAATCATTTTATTGCGGTAATAGCTTATACCTATAATATGTTTTAAAAATAGTTTATTTGTAAACAAGAAGACGACAATGTAACTGAATTTTTTTTTTTTCACGCGCTTAGTCAAATTATAATATTGTAAAATTTCTGGTCGTTTCCGCCTCGGTATTTTGACTCCTGTAACTGCGTGTAATGATAGTTTTATAATAAATATTATTACTTATCGAATAAATCATTGCGTAATAATATTGCGGTTGTTACTTATTTTTCATATTTTTTTGTAAAGTATAAAAAAGCGCATAGTGGCATTTGCGACGTGGATAAAAACAATTCGTCGTTTTATATGGCCTACTTACACGGATCCAGTATAGGTACCTATTGGGAGGTGTACTTACCTATTATGTGCGAGTGTGAGTCAGATAGATAATATACTTACGAATTTCTGTTCTACTCGAGAGAAAAAGGACGTCTATATTGATCTTTCGTCTTCATCGTTGGGTTTAGACTTTCGGAAACAAATGTTTGTGGTTTATGCACTCGACTTTCAAATCGAAGGTGGAAAAGAATGTCTTTGTTCGTCGGCTGTAAGACATTTTATTAAAGTGATACCGGCCGTCGTAGTAAGAAAAGGAGCTTACAATTGGCCGCATTAATAGGCGGTACGAGTAATTTTATTCGCGAGTTTTTCAAATAGCGCATCGATCGAATTACATTTTAGAGTGTCAGTGTAAGGCAGCAGAAGTTAATTTGGGTCTACGTAAGACTCAGTTTTTTGGTATTCGACATCCATACGTACAGCACACAGAAGGTACAGTGGCGAAGCTACTAAGCCAACGAGATTTACAGGGGAAGGGGGTTAGAACCCTAATGGGAATTTTTTAATGCTCATATGCGGTAGCGAAGCCAGGATAGCTCTCAGTTTCCTGGCATTTTCTTCTCAAATGAAAATATTACGACTTTTTTTTCTCAACGGCGTATATTTTCGAATATATTGGCGTGGAGCTTCGCCTGCCCCTCTTACTTTCATTTCTGACCGAAACGTAAAATTATTTTCCAACTAGAAAATTGCAACAAAAAAAACCAACCCCTCGGGCCTGCTCCCTATTTTGGTCAACCCTGGCTACGCTGCAGTCATCGAGCAGTTTAACTAACGTCTTGCAATGGATATACAAAAGTAACACCAGGGCCAAGACCATGGTAGTCTTGGTGTTGGTCTTACAGATAGTAATGTTTTGATCTGATTCTTGGCAGCCTTTAATTGCGGAACGTGGCCACCCACACCGAAGCGAGTTTCAAAATGAGTTCCATCAAATTGGATGGACGAAACGTTAAATGGCGTTCCTACATAATTTTCACATTTCCACCCTTTCGATGTATCAGCTGAACACACGTACCGTATGTGGGTACAGACTCATATTGGGTATACGCACGTATAGTGCAAAGTTTTAGTGAAAATAAATTAGGTAGCCTTTTATATGGATATATGGAGCGCAAGGCAACAAGCAGTAGTAGGAGCGACTCAATTCCATTGAGTAACATTCCTCGAATTACGTATTCGGCGTTATTTCAAGACGTTCGACGAAATCCGCTGACGAAGAGAAATAACCGCACCGAATTATACCGGACCTTTAGAGAGGAAGGAGGAAAGGTTACCAAAGTTATTGGGTTCGGGCTACTGAAGAGGGCCCGGAAGGTCCCAAATTCCGAAATAAATAGATCCATGGCGGGTTTTGGATGTCAAATCCTCCAAGGCTGAAAAACAAACAAACACCAAAATACGTGTTATAGAACCCAAAATACGTCAGAAAAAGTTTTTTCATTCGCTCGACCAGCGAAACAGCTTTCTCAGTTTATAATCGGCACTCTTAAATGTAAACCCTGCGGCTGGAAATTGGGGGGCCCTTTTGTTTATTCTCCCTACGTCCGAAATTTCCCTACGAGGCCGGAAGACTTACGGTTGAGCAAAAGGCAATTTAATGATTTTACCCAAAAATATGGGTACCGCGCATCAACCGCCGCAAGTGTGTATTTTGCAAAAGTGTCAAATTATGTAACGGCTGCCATTCGAAAACCAGTACACCGATTTCGCTCAAATTCAATACCAAATCATTTCTTAATTGTCCACAATTTCCATAAAAATTTCAAACCAAAATCTTTTAATTTACTGGAGTTATAGTGACGACAACTTGGTGGATTTGCAACACTTTGAGAACCCCTTCCTCCGAATCTAGCTCGTGAATTTCAAACATTTTAACACGAATGTGTAGCCTATGAAAGCTTCTAACTCTACCTCAAGTTTCATTGCCATAGGTCAAATAGCAGAGGCTGCACAGACTTTCAAAAAGTTCCAAAATGAGAAAAAAGTGGAAATATATATATATATATGTGTGTGTGTGTGTGTGTGTATTATGTATATATTGTGGGCAGAAGTATTTGCGTGACCTCAATATTCGTGATCTATGACTCGTGATTGGCGCTTTTCTACAGGCCCCGCCCTCAGCTCCCTCCCATGCACTGAATGGAATAGTTTTGGAAAATACACAAACATTTTCTTTCGGCGTAATTCAGTTCGTCTACAAATCACAGATAGGACTGAATAATTATTGCGACAAATTACCATTAATTTACATGGTTACCTGATCCAAATTCTTCAAAACACTTTTTGGTTCATAAATTTCAAGTTCCTATCTGGTATTAGTTGTTTTTGTTTGTTCTCCGGAAATAATCTTTCAGTGTAATTTTTCTAAGGAAAATACAACTATTGCATTTAGTGCAATGACGGGACCTGGGGGCGGGTCCTGTGGAAAAGCGTCGATCCCCAGTCGTAGAACACAAAAATATAGTTCACTCGAATTCTTCTATACCCAATATATATAGGTATATTAACAAGTATCCTTTTTCTCAACAAAAAATGAAGATAATATTTTGCCCTTCGGAGGTGCATTGTATTAGGGGACGAATTACATAAACCACACCCCTCAAGTTGATACTCCTCCCTCGGGACCCCAAGATGTTTGAAACCTCACTTCGTAGTTGTTTTTGTGATTTTCTCGTTAAAGAGTCAATTCTACAGAAAATTTTATGGCGAGTAAAAAGTTTTCTCGTAAAATTTTCTACAAATTAGGAAATTTCCCCTTTTTCATCGGCGCGATAGTTTTGGAGTTGAAAGCTGTTGAAGTTTTTATTGTACAAAGTTTTATTTTTAGCGGGCTGTAAAAGGGGGTAAGATCAACTTGAGGGGCGGAAACTTCTATGTTCCACCATGTTCATTACCCAACACATTTAAACTCTCTATTATAGTTTTCCAAAATTTTTGTTCAAGTCAACAGCTGTAATGTGGCAAGCTGAAAGTGAAAAAGTTGACGTATTTTCGTATCTATACCGTATGCGCGTATAATTATATTTTATACAGTCCGTACACATAAATTTGTATCTTATCTACGTATAATTCTCGTTAACGTGGTGCAGGTCACAATTATTGTCCGTCGTCACAAACCTCGGTACAAAGATTTGTGCTAATGCGAGGACCAGACCTATTGATTGGTAGGCATCGGTCGGACAGTACATCCGGTAGGCTACGTCCGTTTTTGTTTTTGTTCAGTAGCAAAGGGGTAAAATTGTTAGTACCTACCAGACGAAATGCCTTTTCTTGCGCAGTTTTAATTTTTTGTGCGTAACCATAGGCTGCCGGCTTATCGCAGTCATTTTTGGTGCCTGGTGACGAGGTAAGCGTTTCTGATTATTTGGCCCAGTAATAATTGTAGGTATCATAGCCTATATCGGTGTTGAGAGTAGGCCTATCTAACGATACTTTTCAAATATAGCCTATATTAACGTTTTTCTCGTAGATACCTATCTAATATGTTTGCTAATATTCCGAACAAAGATTGTTCTAAAACTTTTGCCACAAAATATAGGCGTATCCGGAATGAGGATGCATTTTTGCCTATCGCAGTACCCAAACCTCCGATCGTTTTCCGCTGCGACAAATTCAGATTGTGACTCATTTCACCGGAACCGTTAACGTCCAGTTTCATGGCTAACGTTTTCGAATTATTGTGCTTTCTGTATTTTCATTCCGTTATCTTCTCAAATCAGTGATCGATGTTTATAACCTTCGATCCTTGCGATAAGGATAGCCCATTAGAGCGTTATTGTACGAAATCTGTGCCGCATCTACTTTTTTCTAATCGTAACGTGTACACTTGAACATGTTTTCGAAAAACTATTATTTTTTTATTTACCTATAGGTTGTGACGAAAGGAACTTCCAATTAGTTATTGTCAAAAAGATGGGACCAAATTTTCTACAGAATGGATGCGAGGGCCGAATGCGTGAGTGATAGATACTCGAGTAATTCTTAAATTTTCTCCATTATCAATATTTTATAGGTATAATATTACGTACCTAATCATACACGCGAACGTGTCTGTATATAGTTAACACTTCGCAGGATAAGTGATTCTTAAGGGGAGCCAGAAATGGGCTATATTCAATGTATGATTGACCATTTTCTTGTGCCTTTTTCTCAACAACTTTTGGTCACTTGTACCCAACGTTAACTCAGACTGCGGAGGCTAAATTTTTCGTTTTTTTACTTAATGTTCTTTTTTTTTTTTTTTTTTTTTTTTCATGTTTTTCAAAACAGATAGTCGTTTATCTCGCTTTAGGGAATTTATTTTAAAAATCTGTCCAGCAAATCACGGAATAGAAAAGGTACCGACGTAAAGACGAGAACAATTTTAATTTTTGTTATTTCGGGAAATTTAATTTTTGGATTAACGTACCAATTAGTAATGCGTCATCCTGAAATTAGTGAAAATAGGGTTCGAATTTCGGTGGCGGTTAAATTTTTAAAACTTTTTGATGCGTAAACATTGCAGCTCTCGGTAGGAGCTACGCGAGACTTAAGAGCGTCTCGCTTCTGACTTGAGAGTTGCAGGCAACAGATTGTAAGTTTCATTGATGAGTATTTGTGTGTATGTGGGGTGTGTAGGTGTGTGCTTGGGTGCGGGTCTCTTGTCAATTGAAGATTTTCACTTTTGAGTAGTTATATGTCATGGAGGGCTGATTCATATAACAATTCTATAGGTAGGTACCTAGTTACTATCAGACGCAGATAGCATTTCCTGCAAATGAAATTACTCTATTTTCCATGTTACTAGGTAGTAGGTACCTATATCTATATATACGAATATATAGTTAGATATCTTACAATGATTTCACTCCCCAAAATACAATCGACGTTGCAATAGGGTTTTAACTTCATTAGATGAAAGATTAATCGAAAACTGTTCGATTAATCGATAATTTCAAGTACCTAATTGATTTTCAATTTTACCATTTTCAACAGAAACTTGCAAACCTAATTTTTTAACACTCTTAATAATAAGGCCGAATAGAAAATGATTATTCTGAAACAGCCAATAACCAAGATTTTCCTTATCTATTTCATCTATCTCATTGATTTCTTTTATTAAAATTTTGTGATTCTTACCTAAGCACGAATAATATTCGATTAATCGATTAATTGAGCGAAAATAAATCGATAGGAATAAATCAATTAGTTGATTAATCAAGGTCATCAATTAGTCGAACTAATCGATGCGAGCATCTCAGAGAAGGAAGTGTTTTCAGCAGGTTTAACTTCAAATATGACATCATAACATGTAAATTGTAAACCTGCTGGAAAAACTTCCTTCCCGAGATGCTCGTCTAATCGATTAGTGCGCATCGCTAGCTTCACAGATAAAAAATACAACATAGAACTGGCTGAAGAAAAAGAAGGAAGAAAACAACAGGAAGGAGGAAAATAATGATGTTTTTAATAGGGTTTTTAAAGCTTTGGGTAAAATCCAGGAAAAAATGATTGCATTTATAAATCCAAATCCTGGTGGTAAAAAATGATTTGAATCGTGAGTCCAAAACAAAGGGTTTAAAAATGATTTGTGCTCAAAATTTTTCGAATCCTTTTTCAAATACATTTACTAAGTATCACAAATATTTTACCTACAACTTAAAAGGTGGATTGAAGATTTATTTCCATGGTTTGCAACATAACTCTCAAAATAAGTACACGGCACAAAGCTTCTGGCTCCTCTAATCATTTAGTAGTACTGGATAACCAGCAGCTCCATTTCACTAATGTTGATTAAGTCCTAAATAGAGATTGTTTTTTTGGGCATGCACAATTACACAGTAGGTCTTTTTTTGTCTATTTTTAGTCTCTTGGTATTGTGAATTTAAAGCTATATAAGTCTGTTGTGAATCCAATGAAATCAAGTGATACTATTGTAAATTTTAATTTTATGGCTTTTGGTGTTTATTGTTGGGATGGATTTGTGTGTTTATCTGAGTATCCAGTTCTAAGTTATCAAAGTCTGGCTCTTTGTTTTTAGTTTTCTCAATTTTCTGTGAATTTTTATTGAAATTAAAAAAAAATTTCAAACTACATAACATAAGAAAAATGGCAACACAGAAAAAAAAAGTATTCGTGATTTGTAAGGTTCATTTTTGTGGATTCGAGCCACAAATCTTTCTATTTTAGAAATTTGAAAAGGGAATCGAATCACAAATCAATGAAAATTTTGGAATAAAATTAATTTACAAATGGGATTCAAGATTTCATGACTCAAATACATAAGAATAAGAATTTTGCCTAATGCTGTTTTTGTCACTTTGTTTCATGCAAAAACCTTAGAAATACCCAATTAGCTGACTAATTGTATTGGTGGATTTGAATTTGGATTTGAATCCATAAATCCATCAGCTTTATTTGAATCCTTCGAGTATGTATAATTATGTGATAAAGACGACATAAAATTTATTTTGGTGTTGCACCTATGGATAGTGTTGCCAATGCCATGTGTTTTACTTTCTAAAAATCTGATTGGAGAAAAACATTTTGCATCCATTTGTATATAAACAATGATGTACAAATTACTCCATTCTGAAGAATTTGGTTATTCTGATTGGTTGATGTTGTTTGATGTGGGGTATTTCTTTGGCCAGTGTACATGTGCTTGGTGTAGATGTTAACAACAATCAATCCTATTGCAAAACAGAAGCATGTGGTCTCCATCATATATATATATATATATATATCCTCAAATTTTGAATTTAAAAAAAGTGATATGGGGATTTGTGGATTCATACCTAACCCTTGATTGTAGAAATTATTATAGCCTTTTTGACTATAGTATAGTACTAAAACCCTATAGATATGAGTACAGCAATACGCCATTTTGTATCCAACAGCTCATAAATGAATTCATTGATATTTATGTTAAATTTAAAAATTTTTATGGTTTTACATTTTTATATCAATTTTATAGATCTTTTTCATTGTTTCATTTAAGTCTACATTTGCCCAACAGACTGAAGGGCCAAAGAAACAAGCCTCTTAGCATACAGTTTTATGGGAGCAAAGTATGTAATCAGAGTTATTGAATACGATTGTAGAAAAACCATTATTTATAGAAAGGTGAGATTTGGGTGAAACATTAACATATATTTGCTAAAGATTCTGTAAAAATTTCGATGAATTCATACCATTGGTTCTTGAGATAAAGCTGAAATTTTGAGAGAGATGTGAATTAAAATGTGAACTTAAAATGGCGTACTGTCGTACGCATATCTATAGGGCTCTATCTTCACTAGTTAATTACTATTAGAGCCTTATAGATGCAAGTATGGCAATACGCCATTTTGTATCCTTAGTTTAATTCACATAATCCTTTCAGAATTCCAGTTTTATCTCAAGAATGAATAATACGATCTCAGCAAAATTTTCACAGAATTTTTAGCAAACATATGTCAATTTTTCATCAAAATTTCAGCTTTCTACAAGCAATGGTTCTCCTACAATCGCATTCAATATCTTTCAGTGTATAGTTTGATCCCATAGAATTGTGTATAATAAGAGGCTTATTTCTTTGGGCCTTCAATCTGTTCGGAGCTTTGACTATATACATACTGGACTGCTAATACTGATAAGAATAACACAGAGTCTAATGAATAACCGGTGAAGTTGAGTCAGACACCCGTATCCTCGTTCAAAATGTTAGTTTAACTGGTTTCCTGTTTAAAAACATAGTTACCTGATCCGCATTTAACCGAATTAATTACAAATTTCTATGTAAAAATTAGAATTAGACATTTTTGTAAGAATATTTTGCAAGTAGATAAAAACATTCGTCATGCAGCAACAAAAGATTATTTTTATGCATCAATAAATCAAATTTTAAATTGATTTAACTGAAATGTTTGAACTTCTGAGTTTTATAAAACTGCAACATTACCGATTTAATTCGTAATTAAAAGCAATAATTGTGGTAAGAAGAGACCTAGTCTAAGGAAAAGACAATAAGTATTAATAAATTTGATAATGAACTAACTGAACAGGGATACGCCTGATTGTTTTAAACACAGCTTTTTATCAGTATTAGCAGTCCAGTATGTATATAGTCAAAGGTTCAGAGAGGGTAGATTTCAAGTAAAACAATGAAAAAGATCTTAAAATTGATAAAAAAATTTAAAACCATAAAATTTCTCAAATATAACATAAATATCAATAAATTCACTTATGAGCTATTGGATACAAAATGGCGTATTGCCAGACTCGTATCTGTAGGGCTTTATTATTAATTCATGGGCTCGATAACGATGCGATACAAAGCGAAACTATCAAAGTAAACAATTAACCCACCGTCCACCAACCGAAAGTGAACATTTGTATCGTGTTCGTTAAGCAATTCATGTAAAACTTTACTTTCGACTTTCGTGGTTCGTCATGACTGAAAATGCTTGATTTCCTCATCTTCGAAAACAAATTTGACTTCATGAAATTAGTATTCTCTATTTCGTTGTAGTACCGAATAATTATGTAACGTCTTTATGCTCTGTTGTACAAAATGAAATCTCCTGTCAACTTTCTGGCTATTGTCTTTTGTTCCTTGATTTTAGTTGTTAGTTCTAATTATAACGCATTTGATGATACCATATTGTACAAAATAAGATGGCCTGGAAGGAGTGAAGAAACGTTGCTTGTAAGTTAATAAGTTTTTTCCTGGAATCGTTGCGTTTAAATTACAAACACCGATGTATTTTTTAGGAATCAATCACGGCAGAAAAATCCGTCCTTGCTGTAACTGACAAGCAAGAGAAATTCATTTGTGTTCTACCAGAACTGAAACGTGTTGAAAAGGTATATTTATTCATTCGTTATCTATGATGATAAATTGTCCTTCATTCAGTTATTTCGTTTGGTAATAGGATACAGCCGTAACTTACAATGGACCCGGTCCGTTAGAACTGCTTAAACCTTTATTCATTCAGTCAACGTGTTCGTATCGAGTAAGTCTCATTCGTCTAACCAGAAAAAAATGTACTTCACACTACGTTTCCATGTACTGTCATATTGCAGCTTGAGACTTATTGGACTTATGAGGTATGTCACGGAAAATACGTTAAGCAATACCACGAAGAACGTGATGGTAAAAAAATAAAAAAACAGGAATATTTTCTCGGAAGATGGGATTTGGTGATGCAAAACGAACTGAGTAGGTGTCAAGTGAATTTCTCGTTGAACTTATTATGTCATTTTAGTGTTTTAATTTTTATATATCGCTTCAGGTAAACAACTTGAGAATGTGGAAAGCAATAAACACCTAATAAGAACGAAACGAATCGAAGGAATGGTCATACCGTATTTACAGCTGAATTACACGGATGGTACATTGTGCGACGTAAATGAGAAACCGCGTCAAACGAATGTTTTATATATGTGCTTGGAGCACGGTCGCCCCGATATTTACAGTATTAAGGAAATTGCTTCCTGCTTGTACGAAGCTATCATTTTCACCCCGTTACTTTGTAATCATCCTTTGTACAAGTTAGTAAAAGTGGCCAAATTAAGATTAATTGAATTATGTATCAGCTTTTGAATAAATTAAATTTTCGTTTTTCAGACCAAAGAATGCCGTAGAGCATAGCATTAATTGTTTACCAACTGAGGGTAGCCCAACGAAACCGGTTAACCTGATCTCATTGGAGCAGGAGAGTACCAAACTGAAGCATCTTGAATTCATGGTTCGGTTCCTTTTGTTTAGTATTGGCTCTCTATAAAATGAGACGCGGAAAATGAAAAAAATGATGCTTGAGAACTTTTGCCGGAAAATCCAAGAACAGGCGTTTTTTGTTATGATGGATAAAAATTAAATCCTATCTGCTTTTCACGCGATCTAAGCCCGCAAGTTGGATTTTATCCGCGTTCTTTTTCGCAAAAAATAATTATTCGAGTGTACTGAAAATCGACTTGTTAAAGTGCCTGTCGATTGATTTCATTGATAATCGTTTTTGACAAATTCATCGCATCAAAATTCAGTCCAGAGATGAGAGAAAGTAGAAAATAATAGCTGTGTTCGATACGGCCAAGAACAGTGGACCTAAAAACTTTTAGGAAGGTTATTTTGCTAATGTTGATTATATGCATCATTAGAAGCAAACGTGACTTGAACATTAGCCGGAATAGTTCTCCTAAAAAGTTTTAGGTTCGTTTTTTTTTTTTTTTTTTTTTTTTTTTGTCATGCAAAACACAGTTATTGTCCACAAAGAAACTAAAAACAGAAGAACTGCTAAAAACAAAAACGAATTGTTTTACATAAATATAGCAGAATGTGTAGGTTCTGGAGAGAGTGTTATGACTCCCATGGGAAACCTCATCAGTATTATTGGCTATAGAGAATTGAAAACAAAGGATTAGGTTTTTAAAAATATCAAATATTGACAAGTCTTTGTATTTGGTTGAACTCCGAGTAAACTTTTTAGGAGTTTTTAAAGCTATATTTTCGTCGTATAGCCTACACATTTTTTACCAGATGAACTCGTTTTCGTGCTCTGGTTACAAATTCTCGACTAATTTCAGAATCAGCTGTTAAGAAACCTGGAAAAAACGCATTTTCAAAGGAACGGCTGTTTACAAAACTAAAGTTAATTAGTTTTACTTTTTTTGTAATAAAATATTGTCATTTTTTGTCCTTTTTCTTGAAAATCAAATAGGACTCTTTTTTCCACTACTTCTCGCATTTCTCATTTGTCTGTCAAAAAAAAAGTTGACCTTTCAATTGAGAGACTTAACTTATTCAGGAAAGAAGGATTGAGGATACCCACCAGGAAATATTTCCGCCAAAAAGTCTTAAGTCATCATTTTTCCAATCCGATTTTTATAGCTGTTATTCATTCAGTTTTGTCATAGGATGACGAGCAAGTGCTAAAGAAAGTGTTCGCCGTCTTTTCTATCGATAAAAATGACGGTCAAGTGAGTAAAACAAAAATAAAACCCTGAATTAAACTTCATTGTATGTTCGCAAATTGTAAAAATTTAATTTTAGGAAGGTCAAACAAGATTTCACGTTCAAATTCACCCTGTAGATCCTCTCTCCAGTCTTAGCATACAAGCGAAAGAATTGAATAAACCTCGCCCTGCCGAAATTCCTGCAGATTTATCTGATTTTTTGTCCGGTGAAAATTGCCTCACTGGGGTAGGTAATGTTTTACAGCATTTCGTTTCGAAATTATGGTGGCTACATGTTTGTTCACTGCCTAGGAAAAAGGTTGGTGGAAATTCGAATTCTGCTATGGGAGATATGTGAATCAGTACCACGATGAAACAGCAACCTCTAGAATCATCGTCGGGTTAGTATTTTCTCATCTTAAAATATTAATAAATTTTTTTCATGCGAATTTTAAAGTAGCCGACAATACTTAAAAGCAAATTAATCGTGGACGTAAAAAGTTAATACTTATGATTTTGTGATTTGGGTTTGAAGCGCGCGCTCGAAAAAAGTCGTCTGAACTCTGGGTACCTCAAAGACTATTGTGATGTGAAGTTGCTCTCAACATTGAGATACAAGAGGGAAGGGAAATTAACGTTTACGCAAATTGACCCAATTTTTGAAGAAAGGGGATTAGTTTTTTGCGCAAATGAAAATGTACAGAATTTACAGCACTACTGCACTGGTGCACATTTCCGTACATGCTGGTAGTGCTGGTACCGCTTGGTCATAATTTTTCACATTTCTCCTCATACTTTTTCACATTAATTTTTATCATCATTTCGTAGTTAATTTGTCTTTAGCTCTATTTTGCGTTGTTATCATCCCTTCCGGTTTCAAGTTGTATAGCCATGAACTACGATCGATGATGCGATTCGTGCCCATCTCTAGTCAATTTGCATAGGCCGTGAATCTAAGATGAAAAGTGATTCAATAATACTTCCGCTTTTCTATTTTGATTCTGACCTTGAAAAAAAATAACTTACTTTTTACTCATCGCTTTCCACTTCTGCTTTTCACTTCCTAAATTTTTAAAACTTTTCGCTTTCTATTTTGTCTCATGAAAACGAATCCGTAACGCTTCAGCTTTTCAATTTTGCGTCTGACCTTCAAAAATAAAACTTGCGTTTTGCTTTTTGCTTTTCATTTTTCATTTTCTAACATTTATTTTACTTTTTAATTTCTTTCCGCCTCTGCCCCGAACATGACTGTCGTGTTCGCAACTCCGTAGCCAAAATGGGAAGTAATTATGCAGCAGTGCTACAAATTCTGTAGGTATACATTTATTTGCGCGAACGTACACTTTTTTTTGATCATTTTCGCAAATGTGAAATGGCTTAGAAGGAGACGTTATCATATACTCCACTCGCATATATATATATATATATATATTTTTTTTTTGAAGATCGTTGAAATCTTTTTGAATTGTATCAAAATATACGAATAATAAAATTGGTGGTACCCTCGCCGTCTGTCTTTGAACGATGCAGTCCCGGAACTCCGCTCCTAATGATTCATTCTCACACTGTTGTGGCCTTCCGAGTATAAATATAATAAATGGTAAAGTGTTATTTCTCCTAGTTGACCGTTAGTAATACAGTTGCGCATCTCGGTGAATGTACTTTCTATCACACGATATATATCTGTCAATATTTGTGGTTCCACTTATATATGTTACCGTTAATAAGTCAATACTATTTATTCTTAACCTTTATTACATTCTCAGTCGATACTAGAATTGACTGAAATATGAACTGGACAATATCAGTCTTGACCGGTCAATGATAGTATCGATTGAAAATGATTAATGTAAAAAGTTGATTTTAGTCAAAACCAGTTCTCATTCATTATGCGAATTCGTAGAAGAAATGAAATCCTCCGTTTTAAAATTTAAAAATTTTTAACTCACCTCGCTTTTACAATCTCAGTACGATAAAGGTAGGAAAAAAAATTCGCCTCACCTAATCATCCACTATATGATAAACAGCCATATGTCCAAAATTATTTCAAAAGAATTAAAAAATGGAAAAAATCACAACAAAAATAGGGTCATATGAAATAATAATTTTAATTTTTTTAAATATTTTCTGATACATGTCCATGCTTTTATCATAATTATACTGGTCATTAGGTAAAGTGGATTGTTTGAAAACAAAGTTGGTAAAAAAGTTGGTGAAGAGAGAGTTTAAGGCTCTCATCATTCCTTCTACTCATTCGTATAATGATTAAGAAATGATTTTGACTCCTCACCAAACCACCCACTGTACAATAAAAACAAGGACGTAGGTTAGAAATTATTATTTTTAAATTAAAAATTTTGTTTTTAAATAACAAAAATAGGGCCGTATGAGATAATAATCTACAATAAATAGATAAGATTGAAATTCGTATTTATTTTTGTATAATTCTGACCGGAGTATAAGGAAATACTAGTTTTGCCTTGTCAAAATCAAGATAAAATTTTTGTTTTGTCATCAATAGTTTTAACCGAAGAAACATTTTTTTTTTTTTTTGGCCAATATTAGTTTTGACTAAAACCGGGTTTTGACGGTAGCATATATATATATATTGATACACATCGTGTTATGAAAAGTACATTCACTCATTGAAAAGCGCCTCTATATTGGCCAGGGTGAACCTACTGATAAATTAGGAAAAATGCCACTCCACGATATATTTATACCGAATGATTCGTGCAGAAACTGGCCGAGAATGTACAATGGCTGAAATGGTTCTTATCTTCTCCCTCCTATCCTTCCCCGGACGGTTCATAATTATTTTATTTAGATTGGCTCCTTTTCCCTGTCTTCCCCTACGAAACATTTATCCCTCATTACTTCAGTCTTAATTGCTGGAGAGCATGCGCATGTTTCTCGCTTCTCGTTTCTTCTGCACAGCATCATTAGAAGAGGCTCATCACCGCAGACGCTACGGTTTCTCTATTTTCGTCACATTTGGAGTGGAGCGGTTTTAATCGATGGAAACGGTATATCCTCCTTTGCCCATTTCTAGGTACCAGTCCGTCAAGGGGGAGACTTGGTTGACAATGTTCAAAATTAATGAAATTGTGTGATTACGAGCAGTTAGTCTAAATAGGATTAGAAAGAATAAGAAATACTACAATTTTATTGTCTTTTATGGCCCCTTATCATTAGTTTAAAGAAGGCGCCAAATGTTCCGAGTATTAATTTTTTTGCTTTTGTTCCATTTTGGTATATTGAAACTTTGTTTTATTCTGATATTTCCATAATTTTTTCCCTTTATTTTTCGCCAACGAATACCAGTGGAATGTTAATTATTAACTAATTATTCTTTTTTAAACTCATTCGCTTTTGTTTTTAGGCTAGGTAAATTTGACCTTGAAGAACATAAATACTGGATTGATCACAATCCAACCAAGAAACCTAATCATAAAGCTAATACCGTTTCACATTTCTATTCGAGAGGCACTTTCTGTGACAAGGCCAACATTCTCCGTGAAACTGAGGTAATTCTTCAGACATTAAAGCTAATTTGCTGGACGGTTAGCGGTACTTAATGAAGCTGTCGTTACGTGTTGCAGGTTCGATTCGTTTGCTCAGAAAATAGTATTTCTCCTTCATCGGTCTCGTTGTATCTTCAAGAGCCACAAACCTGTAAATATGTCTTGTACATAGAGTCGCAATTTATTTGTAAACTTCTTCCGTTCATGGATGAATACGGTTTATTCAATTTGGAGAAAAGAAGTTCCAATCTGAATAAAGATGACCACATTGAATTGTAATTTAAGATTAATTTTTTTTCTCGCGCGGGTGCGGATGGAATTTTTAATTAAGAATTCGTTTTTTTCGTTGTTCGTGTTATAATAAAAAGTAGAAATTGTTGTTATTTCTTTTAATACTTTGTTTCGCTTTTAAATTTCAAGCCAATCGAATAAACGAATACTTCCTACAAATCTTAACGCCTACTGACTTCTGTGGCAAAGCCAATCTATACAGTGTAGAGGTTTACATACATATGACAAGTACTGATGCTTACTACAATTTTGAACTGATTCTCACTTCTCAAATGATTTCAAGCAGATTTCTTCAAAATAACAATTTTTGCAATGAGGAATTCAACCATCTCAAAAAATTTCAGACTAACGAAAAATTGATCCCTTAATAGTCAATTCTGAAAATTGGCATGTTGCAATTTTCATTTGGGAGGTTTTATTCATCGAACTTAAATTATCGGTATATCTGAGATGCAGTTATTAATGAATTGTTTTTCACAATTTAAATTAATTATTTACAATTGTGGGGACAATACTTGTATAAGGTATAGGGACTTGTACCCCTCGACGACATTTGCCACCGAAAGGCTGGCATATTTCGTTTCTATGACGTTAAACTAAACATAATATGCATGTACGTTTGTATGTTCATACTTGTATGTATGTGCAGATAAGATACATCATACGGGCTGTGACAAATTACTTGATAAGGGTCTAGGTCATGTCACGGACTGGTACCAAACACTCTGCATTGTTTTTTATCACCTTATGGGAACAGGAAACGACATAATGTATGACATAATACCATACCTATATGTACGTATGTGTATCTGCGTGTGTGTGCCAAATCTGGTATATAAGCTCACAAAACCAGCTACAAAATCGCCAGTGTTTGCCTTGGATTCGGCACTTCCATACCTTAACATATGAAGTGGTAGAACATGCAAAGCTGTAGATTACTTTCTACACGTGAATATATCTCACAACAAGGTATTCCACAGCAATACTAAAGTGAAGTTTGTTTTACAAAGAACCTATACAAATGTTTCACTTTCTGCGAGTAATATTTGGAAGAGTAAAATTTTAAGTCAATAGTTTACTAAAAAAATAGTTTTCTAAGCTTTGAAATTTGGGATTTTTCATTAGGCAAGAATTAAGCTAAAATACTATAGGGAACAAAGAATCTAAAAATTCAATTTTGGAAGAAAATTAAATTAAAAAAGGTCGAAAATGTATTTTTTGATTTTTTTTTAGGCATGAGTATTTGTATGTAACTAAAGGGCTCAAGTAATTTTAGCTATTCTGTTCCAAATAAGAAGGCACTTAATTTTCTAATCGCAAATTGCAATATACCGGGTTTGCTGGAATTGAGGGTAATGAAAGAGAGAGGAAATAGCTTTAGGATACACACTGGACATAAAACTAGTACGGTTATTGCCTGTTCAAAATCGCACACAGTTTTTAAATTCAACTTCAGTACATTTATTGAAACCATCTCCTTGAGCCTTCAAAAAAAATTACCTTCTTATTTGAAACCACGGATTATTAAATATAACAGAGGATGCATGTGAGACAAAAAACAGCACCGCTTTTGAGACCAACTTTGAGACGAAGTATCTCATAGATAAATAAGTAATATACTGAAGTATCCATGTTGCTTCCATTAGATCAAATTAAGGAAAAAGGAAGTTTTATAATAAACTTTATTATAAAGAAAAATTACGAGCATAATAATATCATATTCAATAAAAGAATACTACCCATATAGAAAGAAGCCAGGAGTAAAATAAATTACAAAGAACAACAAATTCTGCAGCACAGTGCTGCTACTTGCTTAACAAACCCCCTCAATTTAAGCCCCCTTTAACAAAAATTACGAGTTAGACATATTACAATCTACAAGGCTTAAATTGCTTCTAAAAAGACAGAAAGCAATACAAGCATATCCACAGCGACTTGATCATTACATTATACAAAAATAAATTCTAATTTCTCATCTTTAACATAATCTTTAACATACATAAACCAAGTATCGATACACCAAGGTGGCTATTCACAAATATATCATTAACATACATGACCAGTTTCATAAACCTTAACTCAGCCAACTTGTGAATTTTCGAGCTTGAAAAATTCTTACCATTGAATGGTGTGATGGTATTCACACTGTAGGGTCCAGATAATGAAGCCATTATTGATTGCTGAATTTCACCACCTCAACATTCACTAAAATACGAATTACTGACAAACACAATCAATAATTAAATTAGCGTTATAGTGAAATGTGATCCTGGGCCCATGACCCATGTATCTTCCATAAGATCAAATTAAAAAAAAAGGAAGCTTTATAAAAAACTTTATTATGAAGAAAAACTACGAAGAGAATAATACCATATTTAATAGATGAATACTACTTGCATTGAAAAAAAGCTGGGATTAAGACAAACTACAAATTCTCATCATTGTTAATGGGCCCAAATACAGGAGAAAAAATTTAAATTCAATACCATAGGATGGGGACACTGCTTTAAAAGTGATGATATTTTTTGTGACAATGTTTACTTAGATTGGCATGCATCCTCTATTACTAATTTACTATCATATTAATATTGATTGAAACGGACTAATTTCAGTATTGACTATAGACATTCGTTTGAAAAGATTAATGGAAGGTATTTTTTGCAAAAACCCTATTAAAATCACTATTTTTCTTCTTTTCCTTTTTCATTTTCTTTTTCAACAGTGAAAAAATAAAAATAAAATTTTCATCGATTTATATGATGTTATCTGTAACCATTTATTTTTTTGATTCTAATTTTACAATAAATTTATGAAAAATGTGACAATTGACCATAATGTTTCAATTTCAACTTTTTGTCTTTGTTAAGTATTATTAAATGAAATATATAGCTATATCCTTCGAGGATATATATATATATATATATGATTGAGACGATACATGGGCAGTTTTGGTGTCCTAGCTATAGAAAATGGTTCTACAAACATGTGCACTTCCAACTAAATATCTGATTGGAGGGAAATCTTTCAAAGCGCATTTGTTTATAAACACTGGCATACAAAGTACCCTATGACTATACAGAATTAACATGGACTGCTATTTGTGATAAGAATGACGTTAGAAGATGTAAGATGAAGTTAATCGGGTTGGGTATGATAAGGATTTGTAAAACAGTAAAATATTGCTGAAATTTGAGGTTGAACTGAATTAATTATATTTAAGCATTTTCTATGGTATTAAATTAAATTTTCATAATTTCTATTCTAAACAAAATTACCGCGCAAAGAACATTGAAATCATTATCAACCCAACCTGACTAACTTTTTCCTCCTATGTCTTGGCAATTGATAATGAAATTTTGTACGTATTTTTCAATCAAATAGCAGTCCATGTTAATTCTGTATAGTCAAAGAAAGTACCTCACTTTTACACCAATTTACAATTCTGATTGGTTGGGGTTTTCAGTCTGAGGTATTTTGTACGCCAGCATGCGGCATCTCTAGTCTGGACAATCAATCCCATGTCAGAACTGTTCAGTGTCGTCTCCATCATTTATATATATATCTTCGAAGGCTATATCATTTCCTTTCAACAGTTCAACAGTTTGAAATTTTTGGATTATTGGTATTTTTTATTTCCAGTTTTTAGTCATAGTTGATGATAAGGGTATCACCCTAGGGACACTTTTCATGAAAAATAAAACAAACCTAAAAAAAATTATAAAAAAGTACACCCTGTGCTTGTTATTTGTTTGAATAAAAAGTATTTTCGTTTTTGATATACGTACAACACTGACAAGAATTATATCAGGTTTCAAATTTGTTTTGATTTTGATCCTTATTCTTTACTCTTACCCTTATTGAATTTTGAATATTTTTGATTATGTTTGAATTGATGTTGGTTTTATTATTTTCTTACATTTCCGTAAATATGCATTCGTAACATTAATATGACGATCTTTAAATACTATAAAGTCGTGATTTGATTTACAATTCGATACTTGGCGTAATATGTGATTTCTTCTCTGTCCCTAATGGCAGATTTAGAAATGAACTATCAGCGCGATACCTCCAGCCACTATTCCGAGATGAACGAGTTCCTGAAGTTCGACGATACTATTGACTTTTCCATGTTAGATGGAGCTTTTGAAGACAGTCCCATCTATACAGCCAATATTGAACATGGTTTTGAAAGAAGTACAACTTACGTTGCGAAGATAGACGAACACGATGAGAGTGCTGGGTATGATATTTTTTAAGCAAAACTCTGCTGTCTAGTTTTAAGTTATGTAGTTTTTCATTTGATTTTCAGATATATTACGCACACAATTACACCTGATGAAATTCAGATGCATTTCCGTCCCGGAAAGAACAGCGCTATACCACAAAATCCATCTCACGCTACCATCACTATCGAAACTACCGACCCAATGACCAATAAACGAGAAATTAAACGATATAATTGCCAATACGATGGCTGTAGTCGAACTTATAGTACTGTGGGTAATTTACGAACGCATATGAAAACTCATAAAGGTAAAGAAATTGACAATCGGTATTTTTATCGTCTAATATTTAAGAGACATGCATGAATGATGGTGGAATTAAAAGGGAAAACGAATGAGTAGTATTTTTATGCTCTCCCTGTTAAAAGAATTTTTATGTTATTCGAATTCATATGATTTTTATTCTTTGTTTTTGTTTTTGTTTTTTACAGCTTCTGTGTATTTGTGATGTGAGAAGATAACTTCTAATGGGCTTTACTAACAAATGGTAATTGCTTTCTTGAAGGCATCTATTTTTAAAAGATTGCCGGTTTTCTTTTCGCTGCTAATCATTTTATTTAGCATTGTAGCATCATCCGCAGCAATTTTCGTCTTGTGTAAAGCTTATATGTACATGTTCCATTCCATTTTATCATTTTATCTGTGTTCATAAAATGGGGTTACATTTTTTATTTTTGTGGAAGTGTTTGAGAGTATAATGTTTACATGACAGGTATATAGTGAACGCCATGCAATTCTTTGTACCATTATGAACGGCTTTCAAACGGTAGTTTTCTTACGTTTGTAAAGAGAAAAAAAAGAACGAGTGGATTGGCTGTCTATGGAAAAATTTTTAAAATAGAAAATTACTTCCAGCTTTTCTTTTTTTTTCTTTTAATTCTTTCTTGACTGTTGAAGTTTTTTCAGTCGTATTAATTTAATGGCATAATTTATTATAATTATCAATCAGTTTTTTGTTGTCTGCATTTTTGTGTAACAGATATAATCGACCCCAATGTACTATTTCCTTACAATTTATATTAAATCTACTCGTGTTTTTTCGTTATTGATAATTCTGAAGACTTCAAGCGAAATTTCAACGGACATTTTCTGAAACCTAATTATTTTGCGTCTTTCATTTTCTAAGGGTGTGTTTTTCATCTGTATGAGTACGGTTAATTATTTATCTAGCGTAAGTTTATCATAATATTTCAACTTTTTATAGCATGGAGTCATTTTTGAAGCATCAGACATGCATGTATTTTTCATTTGGAAAATGAGAATTCATATTACACCTCCAAAAATAGTTAAACTTTTGTTCATTTCATATACTTCTGATAAATATCATTCTGTTCTTCTAGTCATGTTTATGAAAATGATTTCTTCGTTACTCGATTATATATAAACTTACTCTTTGTAATTTTTTAAGATTTTGTTTTCATCCTAAATTTTCAAGCTGATGAAACATTTATTGTTCGGTAAATATTGTTCTTTTATTAATATTGTTAATTTCAATTCTTTCTTCGTTTTATTTTTCCTCGTTAATTTTATCAATTTTTTTGTAATTATTTAGTTACTACCGTTGTGCTTTTTTTTATTTTAAATTTTGTTGACTCTATCCAGTAAAACTGTCTTCCGTTCTGTATAGAAAATATAACTCCTACAATAACTTCTTGAATGAAGAAATCGCTAGAAATTCTTAACCATTAAATTGATTTGATTATTAAATCTCCACGAAGGTGTATGCGCTCGAATAATTATCAATAATTTTGGGAAATTGCAGTGATTGACGAGTTTTGTTTTTTTTTTCTTCTTCGCTTTTAGCCAATTTTGAGTGAAACTATTTAACTTGACCAATATTTATATTTTTGATATATTCATAGTCCATTTTATTGTAACTTTTGTCATTGTCCTTAAATTCTACTGTAATTTGTTAAATTTAACTGATATCGTCAAAACAATCCCGTAACGTATTACCGTGGGTAGTAAAGAATGCGAGCGTACAGCCAAAAGTCATTACAGTTTACCATATTTAATAACTGTCGAGTCGAATTTGTTATCACGTTATTTCCTAAGACGAATTGTAATATTACATATAATTAATTTTTTTTAAATGATTTTTTATTTGGTTGATTATTAATCGAATTTGTGCAACTTCTAGGAGAGTACCGTTTCAAATGCTCCGAACCGCAGTGTGGCAAAGCATTTTTAACTTCTTACAGTTTGAAAATACATATACGCGTTCACACCAAAGTAAAACCTTTCGAATGTACGCACAATGGTTGTGAAAAAGCATTTAGTACACTTTATAGGTGGGTTTTACCACATACTCCTGTTGTTAAAATTATATCTCTTGACTTAATATTTATTTTCGGTGAAATAGATTAAGGGCACATCAAAGACTTCACAGTGGGAACACATTTAATTGTAGCCACACTGGCTGTGGGAAATATTTCACCACACTGAGCGACCTCAAGAAACATGTTCGCACTCATACACAAGAACGACCGTACAAGTAATAATTTAAATCTTGTTGAATTTTCTTTTAAATTCATCGTTGGATGTTTAATTAATTATTTTCTTCCTTTTTTTTATTTTTTAATTTTTATTTTTTATTTTTTTTATTTCTGAAGATGTATTGAAGAAGGATGTGGAAAAGCCTTTACCGCCAGCCATCACTTGAAGACGCATAAAAGAACGCACACAGGAGAAAAGCCGTTCACGTGTGCTCAGTCCGAGTGTAAGAAATCATTTCCGACTAAACATAGTTTATTGAATCATTTCAAAATGCATAAGGTTTGTGTTTCTTTCTCTTATCGATTACATTTGTTTAGGAAATTCTTAGTTATCAGAGTTACAACTTGGAAATGAAGAAAATTTAGATCATTATTCAAATTTTCTTATCAGCGTACTGCCATTTTTATTACAAGAGCTGATAATCGGCAATCAAAGATCTGTGCAGTAAGAATTTCCCAGCTTCGGTGCACATTTTATCTATAATTTTCAGTAAATTAACGCAGTATGATTAAAATGAAAATTTATTCTCGAATTGTTTTTTAATATTTTCCATTTTCAAAACTTCTCTGTACTCTGTTCCAAAAGAGAAATGCGAGGATTCTTGAAGGCGCAAGCGGGTGGCCTCAAATAAACGTTACCGAAGTTGGATTAAATTTTGATAAACAAACTAAAACTGAACAGACATACTCCGTGTCGCGTCTAGTGTGAATCCTTCCCGTTTCCTTCTTCCACGATGTTCACACGCTCCGTGTGGTGGTTTGCGCTTCTCTTTTGGAACAGAATATAGCTCCTATGTCTTCACGTATTCTAAGTATAGGCTAATATTAATCGAGAATTTGTGATCCTGTATTTTATATTCATTAATGGGTGATGTCTCGTCGGTGACTTTTGAAATATTTCTCATTTTATTTACAAATTACTTATTTGTGATTGCCAGAATACCATATTTATGACATTAGTAAAAAACCGCTTAAAAATAAATTGTGCAGGTATTCGAGGATGACGTTTTTACCGAAGATGAAGATGATGGCATGGATTTTGAATCGGACGCCGAAGATTCAAAAGACGTCGATACAGCTGCAAAAATCGATTTAACTAACGATCAAGCCGTTGAAAAATTAAATGACTTATCTGCAGCCATGTCCAAATCTCTTCAAGGTGAGTATACACTTACATAGTAATGACTGTGTCCGTTTGTAAATATATTATACGAATCGTGATAGGGAGCTTTAATAATTATTATGAATTACATCCGAAATATGTTTTCAGTAAAGTCGTCCGTCTCATTGTTTTATTTTGTTGGAAAATGTCCAGCTAATGAGTGAACTAGTTTCTTGTGTCGCTCTTTGCAGGCTCATCTTCATTTGCCAATTTCACCTGCTATAGTAGTCATCTCTGTTTAGACTTATGCCCCTCGGGCGTTTATTCTAGAATTTTTTAATCGCCTGTTCACGAGTTTTTGTGCAGCTGTCCCCTAAAATTCAGATTTACCCATATGCCTAAACTGGCTTTAGAATTATATTATACTAGCCTTGAAGCGCCTTGAACTCGCAATAATCTAACACGTATCAGAACATTTGTTTTCAAATTAGACTTGAAAGTATTCGTTATCAAGGTACATTTTGTCAATGAGTGAAGATCATGTGGCAAACTCTTTCCAATTATGCCATCAAGTAGATGTGTCAACTGAAGAAAAAAGTCTGTAGCCTTTCAAGGAAAAGTTTTGGATTTTGACCTCCTTCACTTTATCTGAAGAAAAATTGCCATTTTTATTTCTCCCCCTCCCTATAAACACAGATTTTAATTATATTAATAATTCCAAAACACTTCATACTTCTGCATCACCCCCTTCGATATAAGGCGCTAGAAAATTACAAAATTTAAGTTGTTGTATACTGTACTGTAAACGTGGCCAATTGTTCAGTCAAATACAGACTTTACAATGAGATAAATCTAACAACATTTTTATGTCGGGAATGTGATGGGAGCGGTCTCCTGAATTAGTGATTAGAATACTTGAACACCCCCTTTACTTGCAACGAGGGAAGCTCTTTCTGAAAATAATACTACGCTCGGGCACTTTTTCAAAAAAGTTACATCATTTCAAATGAAGATAGTCGATAACACGTACTATATTTAAACCAGAAAAACGTACGGTACATCGCTACCGTATAGCATACAGGTCTCTATGGAGGAAAATTGACTTCATCATTCCAGTTGTTTTTATGGTGAGTGAGAAGTATAATTAGGAGTAGGAGAAGGAGAGAAATATTATCTAGAGGGAAAAAATGAGGGGGAAGGAACCGAAAGTAAGAGAGAGAGAGGGCAGAGAGCCATTTTATGTAAAGAGACTGGCTACTTCCAGCCAGCGGGTTGTCCCAAGGAAAGTTAGGGCTTTAAAGAAAATTCGTAATAGCCTCTCCGAGGTCAAATTTTCATTGATAACGCATAATATTCGAAATCATATTTAATATTTTTGAAATTGAATTTTCACATCTACCGCGTACCTCGGTAAGAGGTATAATTTTTTTTTTTTAATAATAATTTTTCGTTGAACCGTAGTTGGAAAGTTGAAAATTAAATTTTTTCGTCTTGCCTCAGGTTAAACATCTTGTAGTATTGTTTTTTCCGCATCTCAACGTTATTTCGGTTGTAGGTTACGTTGTCATACCATTCACCGAAGAAAACTTGAGGGCTGTTACTATGGAGCAGGACTCTTCCGCCGAAATCGAAGTTGACGCCTATCTGTCTGGCAGCGTAGTAAAAGCCCTCACTCAGCACGCCGAGAACGAAGTAACCGACCTCAGCTCGACGCTGACCAACACAAACGTCGAAATTCAAGCCGGTGCCGAAGACTTTAAGGTTCAGTGTCAGAATATTGGCAAAGGACCGGATGGTGTACTTCGAATGTGTGTACTCGACAATGGAGAGGTTATTACCAGCCTCAAGAGTCAAATTGATCCGTACTCGACGTCGGAGATGCTAAACAACGGTTTCGAGGGCGTGTACGAGGATAATAGCGAGCCAAGTTTGGATATAGCCTCTGAATCAATTCAGGAAACGCAGTTCCTGGAGAATGCCGTCGCCGAGGACGCTTTTATTGGCACTATTCGGGAGACGAGCATTCGTGATTTTACTCCCAAAAAAAGTTCGTTGCTAAATAAAGATGGTGACGACGACGATGGCGGCGGCGGCGGCGGCGACGATTCTCTTTCATGTTTATCCGATGCTAACGTCGCTGCTGACATTCTTAAAGATTTGGAACTGGCTAAATTTGGAACCGAACAGTCTGCCGACGAACCGTTCTTTATGCCTGATTTCGAGACGTTGCTGTGGAACGAGAACCACTTGACGGAGCCGACTTTCGCGACGAACGCGGAGAGCCAGCCGAAGGAGTACATAGACATCGGGGACTTTGCTTTTCTGTTGAAGAACGACAAATGCAGTGGCAAAAGGGTTATGAAGTCGACTGAGTCGTGTTTGTGCGACGAGAAAAAAGGGGCGAAAGAAGCGGCGGCTGAGATGAAATTTTGCGCCAAACCGGTTTCACTGACCAAAGAGTTGAAAGAGATGTTAGCAACTTGCTCGAACGAGAAGCAAGTCGTCGCTAAGAGTGCGACGATGCAGCCGCCAGCCACCAAAGAGGGTTGCAAGAAAACCAAAAACGACTCGGAGAAGACGTGCTGCGTAACTGTGTGTCTGAATACGTTGAAACAACTGCGCAAGGTACTGGAACAACGATGCTGTATGGCTGGAAAAACCATCGTTTGACGACGGCGTTGGTCGGTTCTTAGAGAATCTTATAGATTAAAGTTTGTGTAAGTTACCGTATGTTGCTGTGTCCGTATAATTAGGCTGGTTAAACGCTGCTCCCTCGTGTTATGCGGAGTGTGCTGGCATTTGAAAATGTTTACCTTTCGTTTTGTTTCTGTCCCACATTTCGGTGAAATTGTCGAATGAATTTAGTCCTATCATTTCGTTTCGAAATTGGTGTAAAGAAATCAAATTGTTTAACCTTACCATGTTACTTTTTTTTTTTTTTTTTTTTTTTGTTATTTTGTTGCTCGGTGATGTAATTTACTCGTGTTACGTTCTCGATGGCGTAAGACGTAGGCACTTGAATCGAATTCGTCTAATATTCATGTAATTTAAGTAAATAAAAATGATATTACTCGACATTCATTTTTCGTATTTGTATATATTCGTATGAAAAAGGAGAGTAAAACGAAATCTGTCGAAACCGTCAACATGTTTATGACATACTCGTTAGAACAAGCTAAGTCTTAAATACATTTTTCGATTTGGGTGTTTTGATCGTAATGTTGTTTAGATTTCAAAGGTTCTACAGTTTCAAAATATGATGCGTAGAGGCGTAGCCAGGATTTTATGTTCATTTATTTATTTGGGTTATGGGTGTATGTGTGTGCGTGCGTGCGTGCGTGCGTGCGTGTAAAATTTTGGAGTCAAGTGAAATTTCTCAGGGTGGTGGGTGTGTGACCGCAGGGGCGTAGCCAGGGTTCGGATTTTTTTAAAGCAGAATTTTACAGAGTGAGACTATTATGGCTTTTAATTTCATGATAAATTATGACGATTGGCATGAAAATCAGAAATTCATATTTTAAAACGAATCCTACGTACGACCGTAACTCGGAAGGTAAAGGTCGATATTTTTTGATTCAAAAATTTACTGTCCCGTATCAGACGGTTGACCAAAGTCCACCTGGAGTCCTTCTCCGCCTTAGAGAAAAAGTTCTTAAAATTCAACGCTGGGGGTGGTGGGAAAGGGGAGACATTTTTCCTCCTCAAATCCCCCCGTTAAGAAAATCTTAGCTACGCCACTGTGTGACCGTTAAAATTTTGAGTTGTCCAGCGAACGTAAGCACGTGTATGTATTCATGTTCGCCTTTTTTTCTTTTTTTTTTTATCCTATTCACGATAGTAATCCCTACCCTATTTACCTTAGTGATCCTATTTAATTCACTACAATAGTTTATTAAAATCATATGTGCCGACTTACAGACACATGAGGTACAACTGCAACACTGAAGTGATTTCAGTGTTGCCCTGCAACGCTGAAAATTCATTCTCTCAACCCTGAAATTATTTTTTCCATTCTTATTAACATTTTCCACTCACTCACAAATTACAATTACAAAATTTGGCAACATTGAAAAAAAAAGCTCAAGTCGGCGCTTGTGTTCAGAATAAGATCGCCGAGCCATCGTGTAAGCAGACGGACCCTGGGAAAGTAAAAGGTAAAGATTCACCCTATTGATCCACGAGCTGCACTGAAAACCGCAGTTGCTTATAAAATTATTTTTGCGCTATACGCAGCTGTTAAATATGAATGTGCCTGTGATGTCACGTCCTTATTCTGGACCGTCTATAGTTTCATGCTAAATACCCGCATGATGAATGAAATTAAAGATGAGAACCTATTTTTGACTTCATTTATGATTTCTTTTTGACTATCCATTTACCCACGTTTTGGACATGTTGGAAACTGTCGGAACCTCGCACTTCCCTAAGGGACAGTATTCCCCACTTCCCAGTCATGGAACCTGCCATGTAACTCCCACTTCAGAACTTTTTCTCATCTCCTTAGGTCCTGGTGAGCGATTGTTGAAACTGAAAATTTGGGCTCATATTAAAACGAAATGAGATGAAATGATATGAAAAACGAGTTTTGATTCGTCGCTACCTTTATTCATAAAAAAGAGTAGGGATTATAATGGCTCAACTGGGCTTGCAAGGTGGTGAATTTCAATAATCACTGTCCTGGATTCCACGTTTTGCACCATGCTGGGTCTTGGGGATTTTATTTCTCTACACTAAAGGCATAAGCCAGGATGATCACCACCAAACCAGTATTTTACTTGTCAAGTTGATAATTTCATGAGCAACGGTAAGGATTCAGCTCCGGGAAGTACTAATTACCGGGTTTTTTTTCTTTCATGTTTAATTTTTCACCATCCAAATTTTCTAAAAATCTATAAAAAGTAAGAAAAAAATGGAAAGGAAAAAACAATTTATCAATTTTCTTCGTGGCTGTGGGGAGGAAATTCTGCTCGGGATAGTCTTCACAATCTGTTGGTACTTTGGTGTTGTGGTGGGAAGGGGAATTTGAAAAAATTCTACAGAACACATAGTACATATTTTCTATTTGAAAACACAACTATAAGGACTTTGACTTGGGTAGGACAACTTAAAGATGTGCCCTTTTTGCCGGTATAAACACAGAGCGTGTGTACACCAGGGAGGATGCAAATGGTGAGCTTTTTTTTTTTTTTTTTTTTTTTGGTTGAGGGTAGGTGCAGACCCCATAGACCCCCATATGAACGCACATGTAAAACATCAACATTGGAGAATGACTGTAGGTATATACTTACATTTTATAAAAATTATTTCACGAACAAACGTTATACCTGGTATGCATTTGTAGTTTAAAAATAATGAACAAAACTGTTTTTCTTTAATGAGAAACATTCTTCAACAATTTATTATTTATTGTATGTTAAGTAGGTATAGTTAATGTATACCTTTTAGTTATAGGTATTTCATCAAACAGCATTCGACCGCAGCGATAAATAAAACAGTTGTTTTTTCAAGGTTTTGAGGAAACTGCCGAAAATTTAGGCTTTAAATTTTCACGAAATATATTTCTTATGTCTGACCAGGTCTGATGGGCGTTTCGTGCCTATTGATTCAGTGGTTTGCGAGAAAAATGGAAAACAAATAACAATTGCTGAAGAAAATCAAGTCGCCTGTTTTGCTTGTAGTATGTTTTTCGATTTACGGCGCTATGGTTACGAGCAGCGTCTTTTTTGCATTGTATTATTTTAGATGAAAATTGACAAAATGCGTTTTCTAGCAAAGTATCGCAGCGTTAGAATTTTTTTTGCTTTTTTGAAATTAATTTTTATAAGTATATGTTTTATATTTTTCAGTTTTATTAGTTTTTCTATTTTATTTTTTTTCATTTATTTTTTTCATTTCTTTTCGGTTTAATTTTTTATATTTTCAAAAACTTTAATTTTAATTTTTACATAAAATTTGCGTCGTTGCACCCTGCAAATAATACGAAATGATACATTCAAAATTTTGTTCAAATCGGTAATATTTGCAAAAAAAGCTGCGGTAGAGGGCTTTTGAAATATGAAATTTTCACTTTTCTCTTGTTTTACGCCAAATAGGCCTACTAATTGGTTGAAAAGCAGCCGCACATATTATAGAAGTCGCCCTCATAATTCTTTCACTTTAGTTGAAAAGAAAAACCTTCGGAGATTGAAAAAACTGACAGGTAATTGTCTATTTCTGCTGTGACTTAATATGTCATCCTGTGGGTATCATATATGTGAGTAAAAATTTAACCGGAGGATTATTCTTGTGACAAAAAATGATACCCAGCAGCATTTTCCTGACTGAGAGCTGTTGCCAGTTAGAAAAGAAATAAAAATAGTAGGTACCTACCTATACTTAGTGTAGGCAGGCTTGGTACACCAGGAAAGCTGGTTTTCAAAATAAAAGTTAGGAGAAAGTTTTCAAATTCTTGCTCAGCGAGTTCGCACACGAGTTTTTCGAGAAAAACAGAAATTCGCAATTAAGTCTCGTAGCCTTATAGCGTAGCGTACTCTATTAGGAAAGCAGATTTTCAAAAGAAAATGTCATGAAAATGACTCAAAATTCTAGGGCCGCGAGCTATTTCGAAATTTTAAAATCGTATGGTCGCATGCTTCCACTAGCGAGAGATGGTTTTCAAAATTTTTTTATTTCAAAATTCTAACGAAATAAACTTTTCTAGAAAGGAAACTTACCTAATTATCAAAATGTATGAAAAGCTCAAAATTCTAGCGCAGTAAGTTCGACTGGAAGAGCAATGTAATCAAATAAATTTTTGGGAATCGACCTCTGCTGAGAGTTTGCTTTTTTTGAAAACCGGTTAAAACATTTGAAACGAAATGAAAATGATAATCGTGTTGCCGGCCAATGTAGCCCCATCAAAATGTTCGTTTCAATAGGTATACCTGAGTAAAGTTTTTTTTTTTTTTTTTTTTTTTCTGAAAAAATGTCGATTATCAAGTTTTAGGTGATCTTGACAGTGATAGCTCCTATCTGACAAAACTTGCGGCTTTACAATTTTGAGATTCATACGAGTTTTGAAAATCAGATTTTCTCCTATAGCTCGCCGCGCTCCAATTTTTTCTATTTGACATTGATCAACAATCCACTCAAATTCACAATCAGTTGTTAGCCTAACATTATGAATTAAATTCTCTGCCCTCGAGCAACAGCTCTGCTCACAATCTCACATCAACGACGAATGTACTTAGTTCTTATAATTATTAGGTAGGTAGGTATACGCGGTATTGCCTATACTCGTATACCTACAATCATACATAGGTATGTAAGCCTATACTTGCAGGGTCATTCGATGAAAAACATGTTTTGGTTTTTTTTTCAATCTGGTATATTGATTTCTTTTTTTGGTGAAATGATAATATATCTTCAATTGGCCATACAGAAAATTAATTTCTGGGAAAGAGTGGAGATGCCACAATTTTTTGAACGCAACAAAGGAATTCTTAACTTTTATGACCAGAAGTCACATCAAAACATCATTTAAAGATTATTTTACATTCCGTTTGGGGTTCGGAGATGAAACAATAATATAATTAATTATTCGAATATTGGTCACGGACATTTAAATCTAAATTTATTTGACGAAGAAAAGAAACGATATTGTCTACAGCAATGGAAAAACTCGTCCAAAATAAAATTTGGACCCCAACAGATAACTTCCTAAATGAGAAAAACGTATGCGAGAGTAACAGACATACTTAATCCTACATTTTATTCATTTAACGGAATTTTAGTAATTAATGCTGCTTGACAATTACCATTATTTTGGAATGAAATTCTCGCACATCGCTATATTATTTTTCATTAAAATCGATTAATTTAATAAATTAATTAGAAAACTGGCAACTTTTAGGGTGGATGATGTTATTTCACCGATAACAAATCAATGTTACAGCTTGGAATTTTTAAAAATATAGAAAAATAAATTTTTTCAGCCCTTTCAAAATTAACCAATCGAAAGAAAAAAAAGTGGGGAATTTTTCGAAAAACAGAATTATGAATCATTTCCATTTCTCACTTGAATAAGTTTTGATCTGGAGGAAAAAATTTCAAACAAAATTGATATTTTTGGGGAAGCATTGAAAAAATATTAATGTTTTTCGAAAAATATCAAAGAAATATCGATATATCGATATGTGAGGTAGTTGCTTGTGAAGGCAATATCTCCTCCTACAACTGGTAGAACAAATATATTAAAGTGTTATTATAAAGTTGGAATATTTGTCTACCTAATGAAACGCTAAAATTAACTGTATCCCCAAACACATTTGAGCTATGGGCACTCAAAGTTGAGTGCCTTGACCCACATTTGGAATATCAAATGTCAGTCAGTTGACTACACGTAAAATTATTGTATACATCACACTACACTTAAATGTATACCAGCTGCCCTATTCGCGCATTTGTAATATCATTCAATTACCATAGTAATTACTACGGTTTTTAAATTAACTTTTTTTTTTTTATCAATTACGAGTTGACCCACGATCGGTATTATTCTTATCGTCTCACAATCTAAAATATAAATAAAATACAGCACCAAATGCGAGTCAAACCAATTGTGAGTCAATTTTTTTTTTTCAAGATACGAAGCTGAAATAGGATGGAATAGATTCACAAATACTCATAAAATAAGCTTATGATAAAAAAGAAGCAAATTATTGTTATAAATCATAAAAACGGAGGTTATTTTAAGCGCTTGAAATCATACCACCATAAAAAACCTAAGTGAGGTAAAACTTTAAAAAAACAAAAAATATATTCTATGAACTATATTATCGAACAATTTTAACACAAAAATAAAATAAATGATCATCTTACTTTGATTTTGTAACACTTCTTTCAAATAACTTCAAATTATTCATCAGAAAAATTGAACATTTTTGAGGTGTCTACTTCGTAAGATTGTAGAATTGGACTGGTAAGGTGTGCAATCGGCTGGAACAGATTAAAACGTTCGAAATATCCTCTACTTCAATGTTTCACCCTAATCCACGCCTACAGTCACTTTTTAAAACTCCTGCGCATATGGTTGAAAATTTAAATTCATAATTGGTAGGTTTGTTCTATTTGCCAAATTTTTGTGACAGGGTAAGTGTAAGACCAGACACTGGGTCAGCGCCAGCTTAATAACGGGTTACGTACCTCAAACAATGCGACGATGTCAAGAAAATGTTGATCCAAAAAGAATGCCAAAATGTAACGCCGTTAATAACACTGAAATACCTCATCGCTGATAACAGCGATCTCTTACCTCAATCAGCCTATAAACGAAACATTCTGCCTTTGCCCTGATTTCCTGCATCTACTCGAGACGAGCAAGTGTAAGATTTGCTGCCCCCATGTTACCCTCGGTGTTACCCTCGGTGTTACCCTCGGTGTTACCCTCGGTGCACCCTCGTGCTCCAAAAGAATGCCAAATTTATAATCTTCGGTGTTGTCGTGGTACGAAAAGAACGCCACTTGTCACCGAGGTTAACACCAAGTGTTGAAAGTGTTGATTTTTGTGGCCAATAGAACAGACCTGGTACTGATCCAAAATTGGTAGTTCAGTTTATATGAAAAAATGTTTTTTAATGGAAACAGAAGTGGAACCCAAAATGGAAAATGGAAAATGGAAAATGGAAACTGCGTGAAAAATTTTGGTAAAACCAGGAAATATGATGGAAAGGGAAACAAAAAATAACTAACATTAACATTATAGCGAATTTCAAAAAGTTAACTAACGAAAGCAAAATGAAAAAAAAGTAGCTTTTCTCAATTCCTGGTTACTCGTAGCGACATTCAATAATAAAATAGAGTTTTTACAAAACGCATACTTGGAACATATCCACGACACTGGAATTCTGGGCCTATTAAAGCGAATAAAGCGATTTTAGGCTAAAGGAAGTGAAAGTAGGCTGCACCGTTGCTCGTGACCGAGTGAGATGCGGCAATTTATGTTACACAGGGTGACCCATCTACGTGCGTTGTTACGAAGGTGGCAGCCATATTTTTGCGTCCGGCTTCAGGTACGAAGCCATGGTGGCGTTCAGCTGGTTGGAGTGGGCGCTCGGATTGGCCTCGAAAACCTGTTTGGCAATTTTCATAAATGATACGGCCGACGAGACCACCTGCTTGATCTCGTCGGTGCTGAAGGTGCGACGAACGCGGCTGCCAGACCCGGCGAACCGGTGGCCATTGTGCTCGTCCAACAGCTGCGGGTGCACGCGCACCCAGTTGCCTTCCGTGGAGTCGGCCACCCTCCAGTTCTTGCCGTTGCCCCAGCAGCTCGCCCCGTCATCGGCGTCGGTCGCCCAGTGCCGCCAATCCTCGCCGTTTCGTCCGCGCTGCGAACAGCTGCGCCGCTGAGGCCGCGGCCGCTGCGGCTGCGGCTGCTGTTGCTGTTGCTGTTGCTGTTGCTGTTGCCCCCGCTGTTGCTTTCGGGTGCGAGAGGTGGCCTTCGACGTCAGACGTTTCTCGCGCCACCTGATGGCGGCCCGCATCGCCGATTCGCACGATGCGGGACGGCAGCGGCGGGTGGGCGGCGCAGCGTCGCCGAGGCCCGCCTGCCACCGCAGGCCCGTATTGGTGACCGGCAGCCCGATCAGGTCGAACATGTCGTGAATCATACTCTTCTTTATTTGCGAGTCGATGGCGCAGTCCGTGCTCAGCGCCGGGCTCAGGTTCACCTGCGACAGCGTAACGTCGAGAGTGCGCATCCGGTTAGGCCGCATTTCTCAGGGACGGCGGTTGAGGGGGGCGGGGGGCGGGCGGGAGGGAACACGAGGGGCGGGGCAAGGCCTGGTGGCTACATCGGTACGGTATGCGAAAAGATAATAAAGTTAGAGGTGGGTAGGTGGCTGCGTAGGTGGCTGGGTAGGTGGGTAGGTGGGCGGGTAGGTGGGTAGGTGGGGTGGGGTGGGTACTCGATTAATTTAATTATAGGTAACTATACGTTGATTCGCGGAATTACTTCTATTAGCCACGGTCTCAGTTTCGAGTCAACGAGCACGTCGAAGCCGTACAATTCGAAACAGTTTACGGCGGAGGGTACCTTGGACAGTTGGCTGGCGATGGTCAGTACGATCAGGGTGCAGATATGCTGCCACAGCAACCAGTCAGAGCCGACCGTTTGTTGCAGGTAACACCGCAGTTGGCGTAGACTCCATTTGCACCCTACAACAGTTAACAACAGTTAACGTCGTACACGCGTTCGTTATTCACCCTCACACCCACACGCCAGAGCTGCACAATAAAATGATAGGTGTGTTCGAGCCAATCTGTCTATTTATGCGAGTTACAAATTTTTGATTCCTTATTGTCGCAGTTACAGGCGATCGCACTGCAAATACGTATAGGGCTGCGACGAGAATCCGTAATTTTGCAGTCGATCGTTTATTTTCTTATCAGTTCTGGTAGATTCCTACCTATTAAAAATGTCAAACTTTCAGCATCGTCATCGTCACTTTCGAAACTTGCAATTATTTTAGGTGAATTCTTATCGTACACTTTCCACCGAACTTTCAGCCGCAGCATCGAGTCGTTGATTAGTGCGAAAGAAGCGAAGAAAAATAATGAATAAAAATGAGGTAATCACCGATGACCGAATAAATCGGAATCCGACACCTTGACACTAAAAATAAATTATATTCGCAACCGCGTAACTGGTTGGTCTAATAGGAATTCTACGTGGAAATGGGTTAATTATTCTCAGCCAGCGGACCTTGCGAAGCTGCAACCCCTCCAAGCGAACACCTAGATACAGGGTGTCCAAAAGTCGTCTTCCAAGCCAAATCTGTGTCGCAGAACTCATCGAGAGAAGCAAAAAGTTCCTATTAACATAGGCTTTGAAATTGGTTGTTTCAGAGATACACGGCCATCAAATTTTCAAACATTTTTATAATTAAAACAAATGAGGAAGTTCAAAAAATTTTTCAAATTTGATTTTCGACGGGTGCACCTTATCGTACTCATCGAGTACGTTGAAAAACGTTCTTTCGATCAGCTCCCTATTCTTCAATACCAACAGAGTTAAATTTATTTGAAACGGGATGAAATTTGTTGAAATGTTATTAGCATGTCTAATTTTCGATAATCTGAAAAAAACGGTTCGACTGTCGCAACCTCTGTACGACGCGTACCGTCGTCTTTTGTGAACTTTGGCTTCAAATGAATAAAATATGCGACGAATTCCACACACCCGCATAAAAGCCCGCATCTCTGAAACGACATCGCTAGAAATAAAAGGATACAGCCGCAGGCTGTATAAAATGGGAAATGAGACGGTGAATTTTACAAGACCGATTTGGCTGGGGAGACGATTTTTGGACATTCTTTTGTCAAATGAAAAGAAGTTATTGAATTATGGAAGCAAAATTATAATTACCGGCTCCAACGCGTTCCTTCCTCTCCAGGTAACCAGGACCGAATTTATTGAGCGAGCTGTTGGTGAGGTGAGCAAAACGATTTTTAAGATTGTTGAGCGAAAATTTTTCTGTGCCAAATCGAGCTAAACCCTCTCGATATATGTAAACGGTTAGGGGATGAAACGACGGCACCAAAACGTACAGACGTAAGTCGAATTTGTAGCCGCCAATCAGCAGCGGATTCTTAACGTAGCGCTGGACGATGGCGTTGGAACTGTAAACAAGATCGCTCGGATCCTGCTGGTTCAATACCATAATACAGAGTTAGGCTCTCTAGTCTGCTTCCTTCCGCGTGTAAAGTAATATTAGATACAAAAAAGTTGAGATTGCATAAAAAAACTGCGCGCGGCGCACTGTCCAGTTTCAAATTCTGTTCGTCACATAACACACATACACACACATACACACACACTCACAAGCAGACATCCGTGGCAAGCTGGCGGTGCGTTACATGCATGCGCACATACCAGCTAGATACATATTTATCGTGTTTCAGCTGAATGTTTACACATTAAATAAGTGATATGTGACGGGGGGGGGGACCCTCGCACACCTTTTTTTTTCTTTTTGTTTCCGGTGCAAGTTGGGATTGAGTTAAGATAAACTGGATAACGATGTGAACCCTATACCTTCTCTTCTCCTCCCAACCGACCGCATCGCCAATCATTGATTATATGACCTCGGATACATGTAAGCGTGGATAGAATATAGAACATCAACTTTGCAGACCTATAGCAGACAGTTTGCGGCAAAAATTTTGCTGACAGTGTGGTACATATGGGCGAGATATCCACCATATGTTGGTTTAAAATTGAATGCTCCGTGCATATCGCTGGCCCGGTGTGTCCGATAATGACTCCCTGTTAATGTTACCAGAGGCGTGTCACGATAGAATACGAACAGTGACGTATTTCTGCTAACGCGCTAGCCGTTAATTATTTCGCCAATTATTTCCTCGATGCGAGTGCTCCATTACCCACTCGGGCACGAAAAAAAATAGTTTCTTTGTCTCTTCCAAAACGACAAATTCTACAGTGTTACCAAAACAACATGCAGGCCTGCCACGAGCCAAAACGTCGCCAGGACTTGTATTCCATAAATTTGTAAATATAGTCAAATATTCTCAAAAACATACCTCCAAAAACATTAGTTTGACCTAAAAAAGTAATAGATTTGTCTCGGTATGAATGGTATTCAAGATTGTGAATTCGCGGACCTCCCCTTACGATCGAGCTGCATACACCCTCCAAGAAATATTTCCATTTATTCGTACAAATTTTCTATAACTGCGTATTCGTCATATTCCTAAATTCTGGATTCCATTTCTCTTCTTTCCCTACGACACATAATCACACCCACAACTCTGGCCCAATATGATGATACCATATTTTCGTAATTGTAATTCATTCTTTTGTGCCTGCCTTAATTTTGTAGACACATGTCCTACAACTTGTTTACAGATTATTAAATTAGCTTGGGTATACATTATACCGTGTCGAATACCTTTTGTTAGTACTTAGTACGATAACCATAACTATGGTTATAGGGTGTTCAAAAAGTAACTTCCATTTTTTTTCTCCTTTATAGGGCAACACTAGAGTAGGCTTGCACCACCTTTACGTATAGGAAGGTTATAAAAATTTAGAATTTGTTTTTTATCGTACCCAACATTCTTGTATGGTATAAAAGTTTCGCCGGCTGAAATATGAAACTCCCTTTCTTGCCCTGACAAATGTGAAGTGACCTTTCTGTTGGAGAATAATCAACACCGCACTTCTAAGGTGGTATAATGGCCACTTATATCTTTAAAGTGAAATGTTTTCTCCACACCGCAAGACTCCACCCCCCCCCCCCACAGCCCTTTCCAATTATACTGCAGTTACGTATTTTTGGTTTTTGTTTTTTTTTGTTTTTTTTTTTTGTTTTTTTTTGTTTTTTCAGTTTCAACCGAACATAGATCGGTATAGATGTAAAACTAACGAGTCTAGCACATTCTAAATTATTAACAAACGCGGGTATAGGCTGCTTGTAAATATTGCTAGGTACCGTCGGCCAGCCCATTCTACATGGTGGCTAGGTACAGCTACAGCTGTAGCTGGCCGAATAACCTTCGCCGATTTCAGCTTGTCAAAGCTCACCTGAAACAATGAGATGCCTCTTCCTTGGCTAAGCCCTACTGGCTTACAAATCCAAATCTCGCGTCTATCTCCTTTGTCGTCATCTTTGAAACCATTGTCGGACCTGCAGTAAGCAATTAATTTTCTGTATTCTAGCGGAAGATTGAAGCCTATGGGCCTGAAATGGGAAAAACGAAAGATAAGGTTTACACTTTTGCATGACACGTTCTTCTCTGTGCAGATTTTTCAGAAAGATTTCGTTATTATGGAGTTGCTTTACACGAAGTCGTAAGAAGATCCGTAGATTTTTTTCATACATTTCAGACATCGAACGAGATTGTCTTTCCGGCAGATGAACGATGCGTTTGGAATATGGTTAGTGAACTGTAAAATTAAAATATGGTAAGTAGGTAATGTTCGAACTGTGTGGATGCGAATTTTTGAAGAAAAAAAATGGTCGTTGTTTAATGAGCCGTTTTCGCTGCCTAGTGAAGTGTTTTTACGCCAGTCAAATTTTATTACAATTGTAGGTTTTGTCGGCTCGGGGAATCGAACCTGGGACCTACATATTTGCCAGCTAAAAGCGATGAACTTAACCACATGGCCATCTCACCGCCAACTATAACTGGCAAATGTATTTTATATTAGACAAAGTATGGCAGTTCCCACAAAATTCTTTACAAGAGAAATTTAGACTTATCTGTTTTGTGGTTCTCCACGCTGCCTCTTTCTGAAGTAGGTACCGTAGGTATACATTATTCATTTAGGTAGGTAGAGTAGCTAGAGTAGCTAGCTAAACTGTGTACGCCATTTACTGCGTTAATTAGCTTTCCAGTTAGGTACCGACACAAATTGTCACTTCCACTCCCAAGGCATTTGTCTCGTTTGGGATTTTTACTCCACCGCCTTTTTCTCATCCTTCCAATTTGTTTTTATTATGAAAGCGGTTTCGACCTCGCACCAGACTGACTATCGGTTTTGTTCATAAAATGTTCTCACGAATAATATTATAGTGTAAAATGACTCACTTGTTCTTTGTGCAGATGTTTATGGCAAAATATTGGGAATCCTTTGGTTCGCCACCATAAATTCCATCGTATGCTCGTAGAATGAGAATCTTCGTACGATTTCCAACCCCTTTCCGTACATACCTAATGGAGAAAAATGTATTTTTGAAAATAATTCTTTTTGGATTGACGAAATTTAATGGCAATAGATAAAGGAGGGGGGAAACAGAAATTATCGGAAAATTGTTATTCAGAAAATGATTTTAATTGGTAGACTAAGCGTGTAACTTCGTGTTTTTACCATATCTCTAAAATGTATTGTAACTTTGTGAGTAACTTTATGACAGAAACAGAGTACGGTACCCCTCAACAGTAGATTTTGCCCCCTTTCTTTAAAATTGATGGAAAATATTTCGTTGCTGGATGAGCTCCTTCTGGTGAACTCGTGAAAGCGTATTAGATATAAAAAATGTGAACGAAACTGTGTTCGATATGAGCTTTAAAGGTAGACATTTGGGTTCTCTATTATATAGTTGCGTTCAATACTTCAGTGTAAGTTTCTTTCTATTGTTCCAGCCAGAACGTGAAAAGAACTAAATTATCAATAATTACTAAAATTCATATATAGGTATATATAAGATCTGGAAGATCTTAAAAAAAAATTGAGTCAACGCGACTGAGAATGAATGTGTTTATTTCTATAACAAATTCAAAAACTGAGTCGCTTCGTACATGAGAGAAAACGAATCAACAATGATACAATGTTAACGTAAGCTAAGAACTAAACTAGAGTGAAAGATAATAAATGAAAGACATCGTGATATCACTCGTAAGAAGATATCACGATGTAAAAATGTGAAAAAAGGTGAGTGAACGTGAAAGAACAAGAAAGATGAGAGGCGAGGGGAATTAGAATTACGAATAATTCTTACATATATATATATATATATATAAAAGCCAATTTCTTGTTTCCACAGTACAGGTTGCAATTTTTATCCGACAGTCACGAAATTTGGAAGGAACATTAGAACTAAGCCAAGGACCTGACCTATTGATTTTGTTACGATCAACCACACGGTACTTCCGGTATAACTGTTTTCATTTTTGCTTTGGCTATAAAATTCTTAATTTTCAACCAATAGCTACGAAATTTGAAACAAATATTTACTATGATATATTACAATTTTTTGTAAATTTTAGTGCAGATTGGTCTGCATGGTACTTCCATTAACACTATTTTCGTGCCTAATTTTGAACCAATAGGAATGTAATTCGGAAAAAATATTTATTATGATCTATTACTAAATTTTTTGTAAATAATGCAAAAGCAAAAATTGCAACATCTCCCCTCCTCATAAAAAAAATTTACATTGAAAAAAATCTATAAAAAATGATATACTATTATAAATTTAGTTAAAAACAAATTTTTAAACGATACACTTTTTTTATTTTTTGGCTTTAGCTTCATCCGAAATAAACATTATTTTTTTGCGGAAAATTGGCTGCAGTATTGGTATATTTTAAAATCATAGTAGTGAGCAGAATAAAAGTTTATAATAACAAGACAAAAATACTGGTGAAAGAAAAAAAAAAAAGGGATAAAAAGAATATAAGTGTATGTGTGCGTGTGTCGCAACACGTGAAAGCAGCGCTGAAGTTGGTTATTTGGTGTGAACTTCAACAAAATGAGTGAGTAGAATAAAAGCTATAAAAATACAAAACACTACAAGTTTTCCATTATTTTGATTTTTTTTGTTTGTTTATTTTCAAACAACTAATGATGATTAAAAAATCACAAGGGAAGTCGTTTCAATTGAATTTTTTTCTCTTTTTCAGCAATGCCAATTTCAGCTTTCTAGCTTAAATAGCGGCTGAGGAATCATTGAATGAAAGACAAGAGGTTTCTAAATTTCAAAAAACTGACAATTTTCCATTAAATAACGTTTTTTTTTGGTCCTACATTTTCAAATAGTTGAAGATTGATAAAAAATGATAAAAATTTCATGAAAGGTAAATTCAAGTAAATTTTCTTCTCTTTCCAGAGATACCATCTTCAGCTATCTAGCTTAAATAGTGACTGAGGAAACATTGAGTGAAAGAAGAGAGGTTTCTAGATTTTAGAAAACTGAAAATTTTCTATTATTTTGCATCTTTTTTGTTTATTTGTGGTTGAATAGTTAGAAATAATTTTAAAATTGTATAGAAATGTTATACATTTTATTCTTTTTTGATCATTACAAACCCTAACTTTCTAGCTCAATTAGAGGCTCCAAAATCATTTGAGAGGTTTTTTTAAAAATTGAAATGTGTAGAATTGAAATAGCAACTTGACAAACAGTTTTTCATGGATTAAAGTGAATAAAAATATCAAATTGTCTATATGTTTAATAGCTGTTGAAATATGGTTGTCTGTAGTGGGGTGTGTAATAGTATATTACACACTAAGGTTCAAAAGTGAGCGATTACATGTGGAGGAGTTTACAAAATGAGCGCAGAGAGTAAGCAATTCCCAAGTCATGTAAATTCACTTTTGAATCTTGTTGAGGAAGATATTTTATACGTATAATTAATGATCAGAAAGCAATGAAATGTTAAAATTCTATCATAATGATGAGTCTTTCTTAGAAATTATAAAAAATGGAATAAAATATCATCCTCCTCATTGTGACAGATTTAACACTTCACTTAGAAAATGTAACCTCTACCTCGAAGTAAACAGAACATGTTTCCATGTAGAAAGATGCTTCATGTTTTTACATTGTGGAGTCTATATTTTGTACTCACATAGTAGTAAATAAAAATTCGTCATATTATAATTATAATACGTTGAGTTCCGTCATAAACAGTTAAAATTCAACTCCTTAAAGATTTCCCCATGTTCTCCTATGTTTAACAATGTTCGGTAAATAAAATTACAGAAAATAAAATATAGTAGACGGAACTCAACGATGAATATTAAACGGGAATAATGACGTGGAAGTAAACTAGATTTACAAGATAAGAGATATGCGGTGTGACGAGAATTGACATATCATATTCTTTCTCTCCATTTTTAGAACACCAAGTGATCGGTACATTTTTTCGTTCACGTAACCGAGATAGTAATGAAGTAATAAAAATAAATAAAGGTGTTTTTATAATTCAAAGAATCGTTTTCAATTTCTTCCCGTTCTTATTAATATCACTTGCTACAATCGCGCTATGGAACTGGGAATGTAAAATGGCAAGACATCTTTTGTTGGTAACTTCGATTCATCATGGGAACCAGAATAATTCAACAGACGGATCTTCAACATCAAAGATAAGAACTCTTAAACACTTGGTCATAATAACCGGTAACTATGGTGCTCAATCTAGTCAATAATCAAAATGTAAAAAAGATCGTTCTCTTTGAATTAGAGCCCTTTAATAATAAACTATGGGGAGTTGTGTGAGGTACCATGAGGCAAGACCTCATGGTTTTAAGTAGTATGTAGGCTAGCTCGTTCCACGTCGTTTTCCCTTTCTGATCTAGGATATTAGTATTTCTTGCGATCTGCGATCTTGGGCTGTCTCTTCAAAATTTCAACCTTTTTATCATTTCTAATTTTAGACCAATTCTTTACAAACATGTGATTGTCGTTTTGGGACATCACAACATGGTGGTGCGTTCTATTTTTATCGAGATTATATTCATCAGTGGTATGTGCTACTTTTCACTCAAAAAATACCAGCGTAAACATAGTCTTTCTCATCATATATTATATAAAATATTTTACACACTTTTGCGTATCTTAATCTTTCGTAACAGTGTGTAAAATTAACATCTACTTTACAGGCCAAAAATTTTTTGGTTTACAGTTACTATATATACATGTAAAGTTGTGTTTTTTGTACAGGTGTTGCAAAAAGTATGGTGTGTAACGAGTGCATAACATGGGATATTTTTTTACCAATTGTGAACAATTTTCAGAACAGTTGAATGTAAGGCTCTTTAATAGCAGGTATGTCTATGAGAGTGATAACAGATGAACCACCATTTTCTGTTATTACATATATAGTAATAATAAACAATGTAAAATTTACAAAAAATTAAATAACACAAAATGGCGGCTCATCTCCTATCACCTACATGCGCATACCTGCTAATAAAGAACCTTACCAAAAGCGAGTGCTGCAAACTTTAAGTAAAGTAAAATAGTCCACTAACACTTGTCACATAAAACATACGTATTTAGTGACTACCTAATTTAATATTTTTTGAAAACCTACTTTTTCTAACGGAGCTGCTGCTGTGTTACAGTTTTTTTGTATTTCGTTACCTATATGCTAAAATACCAACAAAAAAAACGCGAATTTTATCAATAAAAACAATTGGTACAAACTCTGCAATGATTTGAAAACCATTTCTTACAATTTTTCTTGCCAACCCATCATTTGTCTCATTTCGTTTTCCTTTCAACCTCCTCTCCTATCATCTGTATCTATCTTCGTTTTAACCAACTACAATTTGAAAGATCCACCATTGGCATTTTAATGCCTCATTGTGAGTACTAATGAGTAATGTCTGAAGATAAAAACATAGGAGGGAAAATATACACAAAAATCTACTTTTTAAGATTTTTTTCAAAGTTCCCCGTAACGTGTAAATTATCAAATCCTACGTATTTTTGAGCGCTGAATCGAATAAAGCCAACTGCCAGGCGGTAAGACTAATAATTTTTGAGTTACCTACTACCAATTTGGTTCCAAATTTTGAATGATAAAATTCACATTTTCTGGTGTGTTAGCTTATAGCCGAATACAAAAAGTGGTATCTTTCAAGTTCACTTTTAGGAGCGGGGGGGTATCACACACAAAAAGTGACAAGAAATTTTTTTGTTATAAATATAATGTTCAGTTTTTTTTTACCAAATTATTTCCCCACTAAAGTTGATATTACTCGAGAAAACTAAAAAACACTGATTTAGGGAGAGAGAATTAGTTGTCCCTATTTAAATAATGATATCTTTTCAGCTATTGTTGGGGTAGGAAAATGAGTTTCACCATTTTATTCAGGAATAAATAATATGTAAAAAATATATATAACATTTTTGGAAAAATTGATAGTTTTCAAGAAAAACAGGGCAGAAAGTTCGGAATAAGTGAAATAAAGGAAAATTGGTAGGGTATGTGGATTGAGGTTCACGTCATTTACCACATACCCATCCTGATATCCTTAATACCAATTCCAGGAGTTTAATATGCTGTAGCGTGTGCCTGTTTTTTTTTTAATATCTTGTGTTGTAGGAAGGTATGTCCTCAAACAATCACATACCCTGTGTCAAATAAATTATATCTACTTGGTAGGTACCTACTAACTAATTGTAAGCACATACTGTATTATAAATGATTCTGAAAAAAGTGGCCACTTTATTAATTTATGAAATTAAAATAATTATGTTGGTTGATAGTTTTTCAATAAAAAAATACATAAGGTAAACTACCACTTACGGGTCAGTTTCTTGTGCAGGTGATATCTTCTTCTACAATTGGTAGAACAAAAATATTAAAGTGTTATAAAGTAGGTATATTTTGTCTACCTATAATGAAGCATTAAAAGTAACTGTACCACCACCTACATTTCAGCTATGGGAATTCAAAGTTGAGTATTTTGACCTGCATTTGGTATACCATACCAAATCTTGGTCAGTTGACGTAGGTACTGCGAAATTATTGTGTACATTATCTTACTACATTTAAGTGTATACCATCTGGCCTATTCGCGCATTTGTAATATCATTCGGTTACAATAGTAATTAGATTTTTAAAGTTCACTTTTTTTTTTTACCAATTATGAGATGACCCGCAATTGGTATTTTTCTTATTGATTCACAATCTGAAATATAAATAAAATTCAGTACCATACGCGAGTCAAACCAATTGTGAGTCAATTTTTTTCAAGTTACCAAGCTGAAATAGGTAGGTTGGAATAGATTCAAGAATACTCATAATGTAAGCTTAAGATGAAAAATTAAGGAAATTACCGTTATAAATATAAAAATTGAGGTGTTTTTAGCACTTGAAATCATACGACCATAAGAGACACAAGTGAGGTAAAAATTTAAAAACGCAAAAAATATATTCCGTAAACAGTTACTGAATGATACTAATACAAAAATAATTGATCACCTTACTTTAATTTTACAATACTTCTTTCAAACAATTTCAAATTATTCATCAGAAAAATTGAACATTTTTGAAATGTCTACTTGGTGAGCTTCTTCAATCAAACTGATAAGGCATACAATCAGCTAGCACCGATCAAAATGTTTGAAATATCCTCTACTTCAATGTTTCACCCTAATCCACACCTACTGTCACTTTTTAAAACTACTGCGCATACTGCGCATGGTTGAAAACTTTTGTGAAATTTCGAAGTCTCAAGATCGGAGAACTGAATGACAAAACAAAATGAGAGAGTTGAACAAACCAGTATGAGACGAACACCGTTGAATTAAGTTTAAAACACATAAATAAATAAAATAGAAGACATTTAAAACGAGCTCATTGTATTGCACAAAGTAAAACACAGTGTAGTCGATCGATCAATGAATATTGCAAGACTGACTTACCTATACAATATAGTTGTAAAATATTAAATGCTGTGGGATAGCACCGTATCACAGATGATAATGTACAAAACAGGTGATGGAGAATAGCTCGTCACAGATGATTCAAATATAATTGATTCGATTCATTATTAATTATTAATTATTAATTATTATTTCAAAATTTTGACTCATTATTGGTACTGATCCAAAATTGGTAGTTTACCTTATATTTATTTAAGCCACTGGCCATTGAATATTGAATGTTTGGTTGAAAAAATTGTTTGGGTATGTGGCGTATACCCCGCATACCCGGGAAAAAAAGGAATATGTCCCTGTAATAAATACCTGATACAACAGATTTGGCCCAACACCATTATCGTTGATGCGAAATACAAACTGGCAATCATTGTTCTCCATTTTCCACTTGACGGAGACAAGTTCCACTTCCTTTTCCTTTTTGGAAATTCTTAATTTTTTGTGGATTAAGTTTGTGCAAACATTGACAAATTCACTCTGTGTTGGCTTTTTCTTCTTGGCGAACCTGCACTGTAAATAGGATATGCAAATACCGGTCTGTAGATCATAAGACTGGCCTCGTGTATGCTTTCAACAATAGCATCAATTCTGTACACAGTAAGTATAAAATTATAAATTTTTTTTATAGGTACTCTACTTTCCAGAACTTGTAGTTTGTTGAGAGAGCGGGTAAATGGGAAATTGCGAGTAGGCTACGTTTTATTTTTCTGAAATTATTTCATACCTTGTTTGTCGATTGATTCAAAATGATTTAATTTAAGGTTAACGTTTAATTTACATAAGTTTTCACCGTGATTCCAATTTCAGGTTACCTACACAAATAGTTTTTTAGTTTTTTCAAATTAAATAATGTAGCTCTGGATCTTGTAGTTTTTATACATATTATGACTATACGTACACCGTACCGACCTAATTTCTTTGTTTTTTTCATCATCGTAAATTTAATTTAGGTTATACTACTTAATTTTTAAATTTTTGTTTTCTATTTTAAAGTCGGATGCAAAAATTTTTTATTTTCATTTAAATTAACGCCGAATATTTTTGGGTTGCAAACTATATAATTACTCAAGTTTGTTCAGCAACCCAAAAGCACGATGTGCTAAGAAAATTTTCTTAAGAAAGCAAAATCTAAAAAGTTGAAAAAAATATATCTATAATTGGATTTGAATGCGAGGAGGCGATTTTGTTTAGGTTTTTTTTCAGTCGTTTCAATTTCCGTGAATTAATTTTAAATTTAAAGCTAACAAATCGTCATTTCTATCAATGTAGATAAATAATTAATGCAATTCTCGCCTTCGGCTCGTTTTGCAGGATTCATACTCGTAACAAAATCACGTACTTTAAACCCAAGTTAAGCACTATTTTTTGCAACCCCCCCCAAAAAAAAAAAAAAAAAAGAAAAGGAATCAAATATTTGTTTTAAAATTAAATAAAAATGAAAAATTTTACTTTTTTTAATTCAAAAAAATCTTTTTACTTCACCCGCCCAACTCCAGAAAAAATGCCTCAAAATATGTTTTTAGAACAAAATAATGTATTAATAATTAATCGAATAATTTTACTTAAAGAATAAAAAGACGGAGAAAGAGCGATCGAACCGTGCGAAAAAGTCAGCTAAGTCGACTCGAAAGTGCGCATGCGCCCAACAATATTTTTTGGCGTCTTATTGAAATTTCCTACTTTTTGTTCAGTTATATGGGGCATTAAAAAACGTATTTTTTGGTTGGGTGTTGCGAAAAATAATTATTTGGCAACGGGGGCGTATTTTTCATTCGTAGAGTAGGAAGGTATCTACTGAAACAAATATAAGGTGGGTGCCTTAATTGTGGCAGACTTACCCCTGAAAATGAAAATGGTGGTTTCTTTCTTGCGAGAAAATCTAAAAATAACTTACTCGCGACGACGTCCAACTTGAAGTAAAAAAAAGAGTCGGAATTGAAAATGGAAGAACGAAAATAGAGGAAAAATTCGACGTGGAATATTGAGGGTTTGTTCCTGCGACAGGAAACCGAAAAAGAAATATACGTAGAACGCAGGTCAAATTTAAAATGTTGCATGTTTCGACGTGGTTTTTAGAAATTTAATTCGAATGTTTTAGGCGGAAATACACCGTCTAAAGTATATATTCTAATATATTGTTCGACGAGGAGATAGTTAAAAAGTTCACCTATCCGTAAAAAGTTATTATCTTTTTTACAACCCTCGGTAAAACAAAACAAAACAAAACGAAATAAAACGAAATAAAACGAAATGAGCGAGTAATTAAAAGAGAAAATCGTGTAGGTACTTGTTTACACTTGCCTATACCATCGTAGGTATACCGAAACGTTAATTTCGTTTTTCGGGGGTTTAATTACATTTTTGAGCATAAAGTCGGGTGTAGGGGGGGGGGTACGTCATTGACGAATAATAGACGAGTAGGTCTACCCAGCTATTTGCGCTAAACAATGGCTATCATATTAACGGCGAGCACGCAGGCTGTCCTACCAGTTTTTGTTGTTGTTGCAATGCCTATGCGAAATCTCGTTCCTGCAACAACTCCATGCTAAAAAGTTCTCATTTTTGGCGCTCGTCGATGCGGAGACCGTGCAGCCCTTTTACCTACGTACGCCACCGTGAATGAGTGGCTATGCTGGCGTAGGTCGAAGCCTTAAAACAATTTTTGAGGCGCTGAAAAGGGTCGCCATTTTTATCGGGATGCCCGAACGCGTGAGTACGGCCATTTAGTCGGTCCAAATGGCAAGACGTTTGCCCGCCGAAGGTTTGCTGCATTCAAATCGGAATAGAAACTGGCCGAAATCATCGCCAAAGTTAGTTTACCTTTGTCACAAAGAATTTTGTTCGTTCAAAGTACAAAAATCAAAAATCTGTTTTATAATGTTTAGAATGGCGGTGTACCTATAATCGTTTCGAAAATCCCCGAGTCAATTACCTACCTAATTTTTGTTCCGACTAATGGAGTGTATTACCTACACTCTACCTTCACTATGCCTATATACCTACCACCGGAATAGGTATATCTATTTAGCGTTATTACACCTTATCCAGTAATCCTACACGTAATGAACCTTCAAAAATTCAGTTACCTTAAACTGGCTCCCTACACACGTGCACACCTTGCGCTGTCGATTGTAAATTATAAAAAACCTGTTGACGTTGATACAAAATCAACAGATTCGATTGATCTATATTCTTTTCTTTTTAGGGCTCAAGCTGATTGGTAATCGAATTGCGAAATTTCTGCCATGGAAATGGGAGACTGTTTATTTGTACACTAGGTACAAAAACATTGTAAAAATGAAAATACGAAATGATAAACTGATAAATCCAATTAATATGATTTCGATGTAAAAAAAAACTATCGCTCACCAAGCCCAGCGCTAGAGAAAGTAGGTTTTTGAGAAAAAGAATTACGAATTTTGATGGTCACATTAATAGTGTGTAAGTTCATACGCGTTAATGGTATGTTATGATTGTATGAAATATGTTAGCTGCTGACAAATTATTGGACAATGTGAAATTTAAAAGCGTTATTTCTTGAATTGAATAAATTTTATTTAAAAAAAAAAAAAACAAAAAAAACCGACTGCGTTAATCTGAATGAGTAGCTCTTACCGGTGGATATAATCAAATTTATGACAATAATTGTTTCAATCTTTATATCTACATTCTCATTTTCTCTTCAATTACACTCTTCTAATTTTTTAATTTTCAAATTTGAATAGCCGAGGACATTCTTCGGATGGTTAGCAAGATTTAAAGCCTACTTTCACTAAAAAATACATTAAATCTGGAGATAGACGTACCAAACATAACACCTCCTCCGTACGCAGTCGATAAAGATTAATTGTGATGATAAAGTACGGTAAATACCTTATCATATAATTTCAAACAAAAACAAAGAAATATAATAAAGTAATGAAATAAAAAATAAAAAGAAAACATAATCACGATGTTATAATTTTTGTAAAAAGAAAAGTTCACGCAAATTAGAAAAAAAAAAAAAAAAAAGAGGAAAAAAATCTTTACCGGAAGTACCGTCTGGTCGATCAGCATCAAAATTGGTAGAATTCTACAACAGATTATTATGAATATTTGTTTCAAATTTTGTACATATGATTGGAAAATTCCGCGTTTTATGACCAATATAAAAACAAAAATAGCGGTACCGGAAGTACCGTCCGGCCCATCCACAACAAAGTCAATAGGTCAGGTCCTTGGCTTAGTACTAACGTTTGTTCCAAATTTCGTGCCTATCGGATGAATATTTTGACCTGTACCGCCGTAACAAGAAATTGGCTTATAAGTACCTATACCTACCTACCTATATATACCTATATATACCTATATATACCTACGCATATAATCTGCATGATAAAAGAGACAATACCTTTAGGTTGGTGTTTTTCGAGTGAAAAGTAGCTCGTATCATTGATGAATATAATTTCGATATAAAGCGAACGCACCTCCGTGTAAAAAGGTGGAACATCTTCTTACATGGCAGCGTTCACTTTTCATCGACGTAGTGGTTACCTACATATGTTCTGAATGAAACATCAAATCTGCCACAATGAGACGGTTCATATTTTATTCCGTTTTTTATGATTCTTGTGAATGACTCGTCGTTATGATAGAATTTTAACGTTCCGTTTATTTTCTGATGGTAAATTAGGTAGGTAGGTTGGTAGGTAGGTTGGTAGGTAGGTTGGTAGGTAGGTAGGTAACTACTTACCTATTATATAAAATCTTCCTCAACGAGGTTCAAAAGTGAGTTTACGTAATTCGGGAATTGCTCACTCGCTACGCTCGTTTCGCCAACTTCCTTCGCATGTAGATAAACGCTCACCGTTGAACATTGGTGTGTAATATACACATACCTACTATTACAGACTCTCGGAAAGGGTAGCCTACCAATATCGATCGTGCCTACGAACATTGGACTATACGTAGGAAGGTACGTAGGTATGTAGGTAACGTCTGTTGGTGCTGAACAACTGATGAGCCCTCGTAAAAACATCAATTATAATTATGTTTGGCAGAATCAGATTGAGAAAGAGACTGGTTAGACTGGTTGGGGAGGGAATTCAAACGCGTCTCCCTTTAGAAATTTACAATTCAGAAATTTTTAAATTGCTTCTTCTGTTTTGTTGGTAGATATAGCCTACTCGGAATTTGGAGAGAAAGTGGTGCTTTCGTAAAGTCGTCTTTCCACTACCGATTCACCCTGTACGTCGATATAAAAAATAATATTTTACAACATAATTTGCGTAAGTAATTTGTACGAGTAGGTAATATAGGCTATTTTCCTCATCAAGTATTCGTAAAAACTTCGACGAGAATGACATTTAATTTAGCATTTATCGTTCTTTTTACGACGATATATATATATATATATACACACAGGTAGGTACCTACCTACATATTATTGGTAGGTATGCTTTTCAATTACAAAAACACGGAAGTGTTGAATTATACGATTCACTCGTCGAATTAGAGATTCCGACGTAAGCGTACGTGTAGTGGCTGGAAATTTGTATTTTCTGTTACCTAACTAAAACAATCGCATGTACGAAAATTATACTAAAATCGGAATTCTCTGTCACACTCGTTGAATGTGGCACGCAATGATCATTTGCGTCGAGATCATCGTCGTTCTCATCGTCAAAAGAATACTCGAAGCAATCTCACTGACGATAAGTGGCACGCGATGGCCTTAAAGCATTTTACCTTAAATTGCGATTCGTACGCAAATCGGCAGTGACTGTACGGCACGTACGAGTGCCAACCAGGCTTTTTTTCTTTCTGTCTTTCTGTCTTTCTTTCTTTCTTTCTTTATTTCTTCCTTTCTTTCTTTCTTCCTTTCTTTCCTCCTTACTTTCTTTCGTTGTTTTTTCCAGGAGTTCTTTCTGTCGTTGAAGAGAACACGAATATGACCCTTTGGAGGTGGCAATTGCTGAACAAAATATTCAAAATGAGGATATTATTGATGAAAAGGCACTTGCTTTATGCATAGCCTTATCCATAACAGGCAGTAAGCATGCGGTCACTAAAAATGGAAAATCATTTGTATGGTCGGCGATAACTTTACCCGTATTTTGTGACTCTGTACGTATTGTATGGTACCTACGTACAGACAAACCGAGCAATTATGGAAAAACGACGGTATAATTTTATACCTACGTAGGTACAGTTTTTTATCGAAATAAAAATGATTTTTTTAATACAAAACAACTTTAGTGAGACATCACTTCGCTAGAATAGGCCTACCCAGTCAGCCAATTCATCCTTCACACAAAGTCTTGGAATCGTAAAAATCTCAGTGTATGCGAAACAAAAGTTCTTCAATAAATAAAATACAAAAACATTTTCAAAAACATAATCAACGCACGAATAAACTAACAGATCTTGGTTCCAGTTTTTACCAATTCCACAATATGCTCTCTCTCTCTCCTGGTCTCCTGGAATACCTAAAATTAAATATGAGCACCTCATTATTCCCTTAACGTGGTAGTCCATTACGCCTTAAGTACAAAATTTTTACTGAATATTATAATACATATAAGACGCTCGTAACCTATTAGCCATTACGCCGTGAAAACTGAAATATACTATAAGCAATACAGGTGTCACTAAAACGAAATGGTGGTAGGTACTACCCTTCAGTTGATTCGAATTATCTCAACGATATTTTGGTGATTTACTTTTTTTGTAGGAATTATAATCCAGTATACCAAATGATATCTATTTCAAAGCAATATTTTCAATACTCCTGTTTTCATTTCCCAATGCTCTATATACTTGCTTGAGTTGGACACAGTCCACGTACCTAACTCTGACTCTCTCATTCATCATTCGATAACACTGATAATACATTTTGCATATTTATACGTGTTTATATTTTCGTACGCTGATATGGTTCAGTGGGCATTCTTTCCTTTTCGACCCACTGGACTCGCTGTAAACCAATTCATTATTCACTGGCCTTATTAAATGTGTTTTATAGTAAACTTGTTTGTTAGCTTATTTGTAAGAAATACCAGCCAAGGTTCATCAACCACTTCACGCGATAACAGAATACAGTATTTTCTTGAAGATTGAATACTTTGATTTTTTCCAATTTTTTAGCAAATATTCAACGGGGTTCGATCCGAGAGTTCATTAAGAGGCCAAATTTTTTTCGAGATTTTTCATGTGTAGGTAATTTTTCGGACAGTTTGTTTTTGAGAATCAATTTTTGCTTTGATGAAATTGCTCGATGGTATTTGTGAGGAGCTAAACTGGCCAAAGAATAAGTCGTAAACGTTATAACTATTTTCAAAAAAGACCATACATCTTCTTACTGTCTTGTGGAAAGTTGGTGAAGTCTATCAAAAATCATTGGACTTACATTTCTTGCTCAACTGAGACTCTGGCTACTGAACTTACAACAAGGGAGTATTTTATTGCTTGAAACTTTTCTAACGGCTGAAAATCTTTACAAACGACAAAATAACTACGTAGACAATCGACGATGGACTAAGAAATTTTTTGACTTTGATGAATGTTATAAAAAGGTTACATGAAAAAACATCAAACACCGAAACTTAATTTATTCATTTGGTAATCAAAATCTGCTAAAAATTCTCGTTGCTACGACTGATCTACAATGATTCAACTTCGACATTGGCAAATTTTTTGACGACTTTTGGGTTAATGGAAATCGTACTTAATGGTGAGAACAAAGTAATACTCACAAATGCTCTACAAGGGGAACATATATAACGAAACATAATTTAGTTACTGACATTGTAAATGGTATTCTGGAATTTTTTGGTAATGTCATCTTAGATACAATAGTTACTATGTAACCTTTTTCAAAATTAGATAAATTGAAGTTGAAATTTTTGAGGGACAAATAAATAGTCCTGAAATTCTTCATTTCTATGAGTTAGAGTAATTTTTTTTTATAAATTTTATTTTCAATGTGATTCTCAACTAACTGTAATACGAACCTTCTTGGCTCAATAATCGTTTCAGAAAATTATTTTCAAACTTTATTTAATTATTTTGGAGGGGAACAGATTCAGTATATTTCGATAGATGCAACAAATTTCCCGTATTTTCAAACATTTTATGGAACTATCACATAACAATGATTCCTAATCACAATCACATGATTTGTAAGACCTAAAAACTGTAAAGTTGCAGCCCAATTTAGTGAAATTTCCCTAAATTACTTTTCAAACTTAATATTTTCATTGTCTAAAAATTTAGAAAAATTCAAAAAAATGTTTTTCATAAACTAAAATTACAAAAATATAAAATTCGAAAATGTAATTTTTCAGAGTAAAAACACATTTTGTCACTGAAAAACCCACCAAAAATACATCAAAACATATTGCTGAAATTGTGCAACACAAACTTGTCACAAAGTGGAATACCTGAACAAAAAAATATCATCCTTGATTTCTCGTGTACATTTACTTTGTTAGCTAAATTCGAATACTTAACAATCTTTCATACAATACAAAATTTTCTACTCGAATATTTGATACAACAAATCTTCAGACACAATAAACTTCTCAAATTTTTTCCCCTTTTCACTTTTGAACTTGAATTTTTTTCTTTTTTTTAATCGTTGATTTTAAAAACATTTTATGAATTATATTTTACAATATGGTTTCTTTAAATACAAATGAATCAGCTGAAAATACATAACTAATACAAACAGAATAAAGAGTTAGATGAATCTATGCACCTTTAGGTAAAATTTTTTCAGGAAATAATAAAATTATAGCTTTAACACCCAAGTTAATTCGATTTTGTCCAGTGCATCATGAGCGCTATTATTTCGGCAGCAGCGCTATTACTGGCCAAGATTGTTTAGCAATGAATGCCCTAATTGAGTAGATCCCTGTTATTGCGCAACAAATACCCTGTTTTTGATTTCCTTTTATCCAAACTGTCTATTTGTGCTGGTTGGTCATCTGGGTCCGGAGCATATGAAGTATCCATGTAAGCCACTAATCCCAGTTGGTCTGAATTATATTCTTGATAATAATCACGAGTGGCTAAAATGTATAGCAGAATACGATGAACAGAGTTTTTTAGTTAAGCATTAGAGGATACCAGAAACTGAGAAAAATGATTAACAGCAAACAAAATGTCTGGTCCGGTCAATCTTGCCAAGTACAGTAATGAGCTAATCATTGATATTATTCAACATCATCAGTTCCATTTTCTATCTTACTGAAATTTATCCTAGTCTCCGTAGGAGTAGATATTAGTTTTGATTGAACATCAGTGTTTTCAGAGAATCTTACCTGTATACCTAAATTGGGAAAGTATGTTCCTTTTTTGTGTGAAATCACAATTAATTTCAAATACAAGAAAAAAGGGGAGGTTTCATTTATTGTAATTGTGAAATTTGTGTTTAAATCTTTGTTAAGTTGATCAATCCATTTTGGTTTGTTTGTGTGAAGAAATAGAAGTTTCAACGTGCCAAATTTCACTAAACACTGACAACCAACTTTAAACGAATGACGACATTAGACGTTGACTAATAAAGTAGAACTTGGTAAATACATAAATAAAAACTCAAATAATTGATTCACAAATATATTACTCTATATTAAGATGGAAGAGATGTTGACTGAACAACATTTCATAAATGACAAGATAAGATAAGTCCACAAAAATATATCACAGTTATGTTATAAATATAAAATATCACAGAATGTAGCGTACATCGAGTCAGTGTTACCACTACAAATATTTGATGAGAATAACAGGCTAGAGTATAATATAATATGTCATTATTCTCACAGTTTGACACAATTGTTTCTTTGCCTATTTGGCATTCTTTAAGGGCAGATAAATATAGATCATTAGGGAGCATAGAATTTAAAAAAGAAGACTTGACATCGTACTGAATTAAATCAAGACAATGCTTATTAGCAATCGAAATGAGCCATCTAATTAGCCAGTATAATTTGACTGGTGCAGAAGTATAATATCTGATGAAACTATTTCTAATTTTCTTGTTGGCTTCAGACAAGTACCACTGTGATCCAAGGAACATGAGTTGGCTTTTATACAAGTTTCACAGTCCCTAAACTTGTCATCTCAGAATTTAATCAAATTTTGTATCCCTTTTGACATTGTGACCAGCAATTTTAAATTTTTTTCACTTGTATATCTATGGTGCCACATTATCTTCCAAGTAGCCAGAGAATTTCCTACACTCTTATTATACTCCTGATCATTTTCTATTCTGGTGTATTATTTTCTTTTCTTATAGTTATTAATTTCATTTTTTCTTTGACCTAAATTTCCTGTTTCAATTTCATTCTTTTCCTCAGTCTGTTTCCTAAATTGTTATTATTATTATTATGTTCGTTTATATTCTCATTCTGTGTATTATTATTTATTGGAAAATCTATTTGAATATATTGTCAATATTGTTAAAATTATCATCCAAATTTGTTATCTGTCCTACATTCAAATCTCCATTCTCCCAATTCCCACCCTGTGTGACTGAATTTTTATTATCTATTTCTATTTGTTAAGAAACAGAAGCTATTTTATTATTAAATGAATCTTTTATTGTTGATTCATCAAGATTTTCTTCATTACATATTTTGTATTCTACTTTGAAGAAGTTGTGATCTGTATATCTATATGGAATTTCATCTCATTAACCACTTGTTATAACCTCATGGTTATAAACCATCACAGGTTTACCCCAATGTACCGGGTTTGAATCCCCTGACAGACCAAAAACTTTTAAAAATATATTATTACTTAATTTAATAAATAACAACAACAACAACTAAGAACAACATCACCTTATTCTTTGATGATGACATCATAGTCATCATCATTATCATCAATATCATCATCATCATGACCTTTCAACTTACAAGCTATAATTTTCTTTTTATACGACAGTCGTATAGAAAATAATATACCCCTCTGGCTAAATATATAGATGTAATAATACTTGTAGAAATAAGGACGCCAGGGTATTTCGATGGTAAACATCTAATGGGAATAGAGACTACAGGTATGTTGACTGGTGAATGAGGAGAGTAAATTCTGCCAATAAGGCCACCAAGGTATGTGGAGTGGTGAATGAGCTGTTGAAAAATTAAATCTTAGTATGTTGTTTAACCGGTTGTATGTATGTATATAAATATGTGAGTAGTATGTAAATGTTTATTAAGGATGGCACGGTATAGGTGCGAAGTTTGCCATGTGCAAACCTGTACCCATACAGTGGCATCCTCAATGAACATTTACATACTACTCACATTCCATAAATTTGACAAATACGAAATGATGTGCATGTCAGCTCCTCCATCAAGAACCAATGGCTTAGTCTACAATTTCTGAGAACTCGAAGGTTCCACCCAGAAGCTTTAGTAACCAGAGCCTTCAATCGATTCAATGACCAATCGGTAGGATTCCAATTTCACTATAACATAGAAGCAAAAGCTACTTTGTATTCTTTATTTTCTCCGTTTTTATTTATTTGATTTTAAATTGAATTATTATTATTGTATTTATTTGTGCTTCTGAGATTATAATTGTGGGAGTTCATCCCTTCTTTCCTTGAAGGAGATACCTCGGCTGTGTAGCCTTTACTTACACATTTAAAACAAGAAAAATTTTCTAAATTTTGTACAGGTTTTGGGTTTTCATTTTAATTATTATTGTTATTAGAATTAAAATTATTTGTTATTGTGCTTTTGACGAGCATTCTGGTCTTGATTATTGTTTTTATAATTTCATTTCAATTTAGTATAAATCTAATTATTATTTTATGACTTATTATTATTATTATTATTATTATTATTATTATTATTATTAATCTACAGATAATCTATCGCTTCTTTCTAATAACATAAACTATAATTTTTTGACAATCTTGTTGGTAGAACTTAGGTTTTTGTATTCCAAGATAACAATATCAAAGTCTAAGGTGAGTGACATTAATAGTTGCTCAGTTTCCTCATCTTTCAAAATATTACCACCACAATCTTGTATCTTACCACCATTTTGAAAAATATCTAGATAGACTCTCATATTACTTTTTTTCCTAAATTTATGTTTTGCAAATCTTATTTGACTGTGAAATAACTGACTTGTGAATGTTTTTGTAACAGTTGACTAATCTAGCTAGAATCTGATTAAATTTTCCATAATCTTATAATTTTAAAATTACAGAATTATACATACTACTAAATATTAATAATGTTGTGTTTTACTGAGCATTAAAATATTTTGCTTTCTTAGAATTACTAGTTATATACGAATCTAAATCTATTGTATTTAGAAATTTGGTCTTCTTACCAACATCATGTAGAACTACAAACAGGTCTTCAGCATACAAAATACTTATAATAGTATCCCTCTATAGCCCCATTCACATGATGCTGTTTTACCAGCTCTGGTAGAAAATTTCTGCTGGCTGCTGGTAAGCAGCACCGTGTGAACGGGCTGGTTTACCAGCCTGCTGGGATGCTGGTGAAGTTAAAAGTTTTCAACTTTTCCTGGCCTAGCTGATAAACAGCATTGTATGAAGTATAGGCTGGTAAAACAGCATGACTGATTAAAAATATTATCAATCATAATAGATAAAAAAATTAAAATATGGATTTAAACTAATCTAAACAATAAAAAACTTCAATACTTAATGGATTATTTTCAGATTCATAAAATTGGCATTGATTTCCCACTGATATAATAATTATATATTTACTAATAAAACCTTTGAAACAGTCTCAGCTGCAGCTGTTTTACCAGCATTGTCTGTATGAACCAGCCAACTAGCACTACCAGCGCCTTACCAGCGCTGGCTACCAGTCACTTGTCAGCACTGGTAAAACAGTGTTGTGTGAACGAGGCTTATGCCTCATAATTCCTGCTATTAAAGACCTTTGAAGGCTCAATCTTTGCCATCCTGACTGACTATAACCAACAACAAATAATGAAATGAATGTAAAAATATCAGATAATATTCCTGTATTTCCTCTCACTTTTGATATAACTATGTTGCCACTAATCATTTTGGAAAAAATAATGAATGCAACCAACAATGAAATTATCAGGAGTAAAAATGAGAGAGGATTAAATGTGGTAACATTCTAAATAACAATCTTAACATAAATAATTGAAAAATGTGATCATAAATTAACTTTTGTGGAATACCTTACGTCGTGGAAAGTAAAACCAACAAAGAAGGTGTTCAACAGAACAATTTGCGTGTTTAATGCCAATATACCAAAAAGGTATGAGGGAGCCAAGACCTCGGCAAACACTGGCGATTTTGTCTATGATTTTTTCGTCTTATATAGCTGGCTCCCTACACGCACACATACACACTTATGTAATATTTACATAAGTATAGTGTAGATAATTTATTCGTACTTTATGGTTGCTATGGCAACGGTAAAGTACGGAGAATGCATCTTCGTATCGGTCCGTGACATCGCCGAGATAATTATCTATCGATTCGTCACGGTCCGAGATTTGTAACTTGTCTATCTGCAAAAATAGACAAGTACAAACGAACATACATTTGGTGTTTGGTTTAACGTGCAAGGCACGAATAATTGTCACCGAAGGTGACGACTATCGTCGATAGGCCGAGCCTATTTCCTCATACGAGTAATGTTCTAATCCCCACAGCTACTCCCCCCCAGTTTTTGCGCCGTAAAAACGATTAATCGCTTGCCTGGGGGATTTAGAAGTTTTAGCGCTGTTTTTGCTCCCTCTCCCATTTAGCGAGGGCACTTCCGACTGCTGCCCCCACGCATTCGTATGATTGCATACGTTGGGCTTGTTGTCGGAGGAAGGTGTCCCTGCTTTTCTGTCCTCGTTGTCTTGGTGGTCTGTATTGGGGACGACGGTATGGATGATCGCGGACAGGAATGGAGGGGCGAGGGTTAAAATATCCAGGAGTGGTCAGTAGTGGCGAGTTTGATTTTGCCGTGAACTGCTGAGTCCGGATGTGTTTTGGGGCCGGAGGAGGAATTGCTTGGAGAGCAGGGTCCTCATCGGCAAAAAGAAATTTGGCTCGCTCCCGCATCGTCGGTTTAGGGGTTGCCATTTTTGGGGTTGCCAGAAATGGTGACTCTTTGACGGGCGTTTTGGGAGGCGAGATCAGGGGTGGTAGTTCCTTTGTCATATGGCTGACGATCTTTTCTACCGGGGACAAGTCCGTTTCCATCAATAATTCCTCTTCGATTCGGGCCAAATCTTTTTCGTGTTCTGTCAGACATTGTTGTTGCATATTTTCGATACGCACAACATTGTCTTTAGAACACGAAGGAATTTGAGGGTCGAAATCGGCGGGTAATTGTTGATGGTTTGTAGACGACATTTTTTATAAGAAAGAAAAAAGGAAAGGATACAAAAGAAAATTATGAAAAAGCAAAGTTCGACAGTCGAGGCGACAGTAGAAAAAGCGAATGAGGACTTGGTGAGTTTTGATTTCATCCGTTACGTTGAAATGTTGTCTTTATTTGAGCGAGTACGTCCGTGGAGGGGATTGTGTAACGTATATTTTCGTCTATTTTGAGAAATGACGAACATATTCGTTCACTCATTTCCGAATACCAAAAACATTGATATTTGTCAACAATTACCTTCCTATTACTCTTCATAAACAACCACCAAATTATTTATATTGAATTTTACATATACAGATATACCTCCTGTATATTTATGACCTGGTTGTACCTGTCCCTCGAGTACTCGACGAGTCAGCACAGCCCTATAATAACAACACCCTACTTCACTTTACCTATCCGACACGTACGTTTTCATACCCTGAACGAGTATATAATCCCTCGATTCAGTCGTATAGTTGTTCAGTTTAGTTCAGTTCTCCAACAGCTACTTCTAAGTACCTGGAACCTCTCTCGTGGAAGTCTCTGGTGAACAGATAGTCTTGCTTGTTGAATTGTGATTGAATGTGTTTTACTATTAACGTAGAAATATGTACTGTATGTACAAATTATTATATTATTAAATGTGTTAACTCACTGATGTGTTTAAATATTATTGAGTCTCAAACAAATGTTAAGGTCCACTATAGTTTGTGGATAACTAATCTGAATCTATTCTAGAAGTATTACTGCTTTTAAAGTACGTGATATTTCGTGTATGGTGTACTCCCGAAAGTAGTCGTAACTTGGTACTCAACGACATCTTTTGGCCGTTACATTATTGGCGCCCAACTGGTCTGCTATTGCGAATCGAACTCTCGCTCTAGTACCTGCTCAACGGAATTGCTGAATTCAAGCTGCTGTTCTGATTCCTCTGGCTCAAAGTACTTTGCTCTAACCTTGAAAACTCTAGTCAAGTACTCAAAGAGAAACGCGTAAGGCGCGCTCTTGAGGAAAGGAAGTAGAGGTTAGCTGCGAGTGGAAAAAAGCTAGTTGTGAAAAAGAAACTCGAACTTAAAAAAACAAAGAACATTTATTATACAAAAAAGAAAAGGAATACAAAAAGGAAATATATACAACGGTTCAACGAAGTGCAGCGACGGATTCTTCAAGCTCCTGTACAAACAAAAGAAGAAAAACAAAGTAACAATTAGTATTAATTATAATTCGCGTCCCTCCCTTAAATATAAGAAGTGTTAATAATTATAAGTCGCGAAAAAGTCTATTTTTATGAGTGAAAATTGGGAAAATTTATCCGAACCCAATACTGCTAAAACAAATTTAAATTGGCTAATCGATGCTAAAAATTTTGAATTAATTAATATATGTCAAAATTTGAATATCGAAGTCGATAAAAAATATTTTTCTCGAATAAAAACCCAAGAGGACATCATAGAAAAAATTAAATCCAGTAAGGAAATACAAAAATTATTAACCCCTGAAAATATAAAAATAATTTTACAAACTACACGAAAAACTCGTGAACAAATTCCCGAATTAGAAAATCCCATAATAAGAAAATACTTTAATCCCCCTTCTACTTCAACTCCACTTTTGGAAAATTGGGACAATCCCACACCATTTCCAAGAGTTAAAACTGCTATTAATCTAGTAGATATTACTGAGTGTTTAGAAAAGTCTGACGAAGATTTTCTCAGCCCAGAAATTGAAACTAGACTGTTAGAAAATTTAATTCCCCCTATAGAAAATAAAATGTCAGGAATGGCTGCTGTAAATATCAGACCTTCCTTATATGCACACACTCCAACTGAAGATATCGTGTCATTTTTAAACGGATTTGAAAATGAGGCGGAATCCTTCAATTGGGATGCTAATATGAAATTTAAAAAAATTAAAATTGCATTCTCAGGTCTTGCCAAGCAAATATTTGAGGATAGAATTCAAAATAATCCCGAATGTAATAATTGGCAAAATACAAAACAAAAAATTTTGGAAGTCTTTACGAGGACTAAACCCCAATTACGCGAAATATTATACGAAAGAAATTACAACGGTGAAGCTGATTTCTCCGCGTATATTATGTTCGTAAAAAGAATTCTAAAACAAATTGAACCCGATATTACGGAAGAAAAAATTATAGAAAAAATTATGCCTAATCTCCCCGAAAAAGAAAGAGTATTTCTTATTAAAAAAGAACCTAAAACAATTCAGGAACTTGATAAAGCTTTCTCTAAATATCTCGAATTTAAAGATAAAGCATTCGGACATATAGATCCCCTTCTACGTAAAAAAATTGACCAATTAGAAAAAACGATAGAAGAATTGAAAACCGGAAAAACAGAAAAGAAAACCGAAAAAAATGTAAATACAATATCGTCCGATCCGATTTGGAAAGCTGAAATGGAGAAAATGAGCGCTGCAATAGCGAACATTTCGAAATTTCAGGAATCCAGAAAGAATAATAAAAATCCCCAAAATAAAAATAACAATAACGAGCAAAATAATAATAACCAAAATGGTAATAATAATAATAATAACTTTAATAATAATAATAATATGAATAATAATAATCAAAACCAAAACCAAAACCAAAATCAGAATCAAAATAGAAATAATAATAATTATAATAATAATAATAATAATAATAATGGTAATGGTAATTGGAACCAGAACCAAAACTGGAACCAAAATAACCAAAATAACAGAAATTGGAATAATAATCAAAATTTCAATCCCAATTATAAAGGAAGAAATTTTAATCCAAATTTCCGGAGAAATAATTTCCCGAGAAATAATAATGGATATTATCCCAATAGAACTCCAAATTGGAACCAAATGGCTCTCCCAAATTGGAACAATGCTCCAGCATGGTCTGGAATATCGTTTAATACTCCCCAAAATCTCCCCTATGTGGCTGCCAATACTCAAATGATTGCCCCTCCGGCACCATTAATGGCAGCTCCACAACAAAATTACCTCCCAACATCAAACCCCCAGGCTTGCCAGAATAGTTGCTCAAAAAACTAAGTGTCCCCCTTACAGGTGATCTGTCAGCTGTAAGGGATGTTGAGAACAAAGAGTCGAAACTAGTTAACAATGTGAGTAAGGAGAAGTTTCAAAGCAAAGGGTACTGCAGAACCCAATGTAAATTTCACCTTCCATTTGCCATTTGTGGTAAACAAATACTTAGCTTAGTCGACCCAGGTTCAGAACAGACACTTATTGATGAAAAAGTTTTAAAGAAAGTCAATTTTACGGAACCAATTCTACCAACTAAAGTAAGATTTCGTGGTGCGGATAGTCAACCTCTTGAGGTCATAGGAGTAACCAATGTGATTTTTTCCATTGATCATTGTATTTACCCACATCCCACCTACGTTGTTCGAAATTTAGTAGAACCGGTCATACTGGGTTACGACTTTTTATCAACCCATAAAGCCAAAATGGACTTTTCGAAAAACAAATTCACTCTACCGTGTGGTGATGAAGAGCGATGTTTTAACATGCCTGAATGTCACAATTTCCCCATTGAAAAAGAAAATAAGTTAGGTTATATTAAGCCCTTTAAATATTATGCTCCCCAATCTTTTAAAGTAGAGGCAAATTCGGTGCTAATTTTAGCAACGTTGCCTGAACACCTGGAGTTTCTGTGTGAAACATCCATGGAAGAAAAAAATAATTTCTTTGTAATCGTATCAGAAGACACGATAGCGGCTGTTAATCATAATAACAAACCTCACGTGATCTATAAAGGCGAATACTTAGGAAAATTTGAATTAAGTAGTGCAGTAGAAATTAATACCTGCCAAATTGAAAGAATAAAAGAAAATACTATTTTTAAGGATAATCGAGGAAATCCCTATCCCGATTAATCCAAAATTGTCGCTTGAACAAAAAATAAAAATGTACGAAGTAATTAATGAATATAATAATATTTTTACGGGAAAAACAGATGAAGTTTCCATTTGTAAAGTTCCCGAACAAGTTGTCCGAGTTGACGACGAAACCCCACTGCGGTGTAGAAATTTTAAATTTTCACACGCAGAACATGAGGCCCTACACAAACTAGTAGATGATCTAGTAAAAGTAGGTGTCCTAAAAAAACAAAAATCGAAATTTGAATCCCCAATATTTGTAAAAAAGAAACCAGACGGAGTCTATCGAGTATTAGTAGACTACCGAAGAATGAACCAAAGGATAATAATGGATAATAATCGAGTGCCAACAATTGATATTATTTGGCCATATTTAAGAAATAAAAAATGGTTTACAACAATTGATTTAAACAGTGGATATTTACAGATTCCTCTCACGGAAGAATCTAAACAATACACTGGAATAAATGTGGATGGAATTGGGTATGTATATTGGGTATGTATTCAATTCCACTCCAATAGGTTTAAGTATATCCCCGTCCATCTTCCAAACTATCATGGATGACATATTCCACGATATTTTCTGGAAAAAAATGGTATGTTATTTGGATGACATTTGTATTTTCGGAGAAACTTTCGAAGAGTGTCTTGAAAATACAAGGGAAGTATTAAAAAGATTAAATAAAGTAAATTTAAAAATAAAAACAAAAAAATGCCAATTTGCAATGAATGAAATCAAAATACTAGGACATACGGTCCGATATAACGAATTACGTCCACTAAATAAAAATATTGAGGCAATAAAAAATTTAAATCCCCCCAATACGTTAAAACAATTACGATCATTTTTAGGATCAATAAATTATCATAGGAAACTAATTCCTAATTTAGCTAAAATTACTGCTCCCCTTACTGACTTACTAAGAGGAACAGATAGCAAATCAAATGCAAAAATAAAATTAAATCAAGAACATCTTGAAATATTTGAAAAATTAAAAGAAATTATGATTTCCAAACCTGTATTAGCAATATATGATCCAAAATTAGAAACCTGTGTAGAAGTTGATGCTTCGAAAATCGCACTAGGTGCAGTGCTGCTGCAAACTAATCCCGTTACGAAGCATAAACATCCAGTTGGATACTTCTCTGAGAGAGTCCAACCTGCCCAGTCAAAATTGTGTTCATTTGACTTGGAAATGTTAGCTATTACGAATGCATTAGCTCATTTCCGTGGATACTTACTTGCATTACGTTTTGTAGTATACACGGACCATAAACCCCTGATTTATCATCAGAAATTTAATACTCCAAGTCCAAGATTAATTCGATTAATATCTAAATTAAACGAATATAGTTTCCAAATTAAACATATCACCGGAAAAAATAATTGCATGGCTGATATGTTATCTCGTCCGCATGATGAACCGAACGAAATTACATTTGAAAAAGGTGAATTTTTAGTAAATAAAAAATATGCTCTTCAAGACGAAGAGAAAAATGTGAATACTGTGTGTAGAATTCACAACGACAACTCTGTCCCATTAAACCCTGTATTCTTCCAGAATCAGAATGCGTGGTACTACCCAAGTACAACGCCCCAAACATATTATTTTCCCCCCTCCCTTGCATCAACTTTCCCATATTACCCTGTGGTACAAACCACAACCCCCCAGAATGAGTTAAACCATTCTGAAAATTGTCCCCACAAAACTACTAATGTAGTTACAAGATCTGCTCTTAAAGAGGCAAACCTCAATAATCAGATCACCCCAACCCCTCCTGTGACCCCAGTTGTCACACAAATGTCAATTCCCGACATCACACTACCCTCCCAATCAGAAGGTCAAACTTCTGAATCCCCCCAAAAAATTGAATTGCCCGAAAATTTAAAAAAAATGCAGGAAAATGACCCGCATTGGAAAAATGTCATCTCATTATTAAATTACAATGAAATAAAAAAAGATAAAAATAAAATACGAAAATTGAATCGTACTATACAATTATATTTTCTTGACGAAAACAACGTATTAAAGAAATTACCTAACCCAACCTCATCATATGATGAAGCGGTTACAGTAATTCCTGAAAAACTAATTCCGGTAGTTCTTAAAAAACTACATGACGATCCGTTGTATGGAGGTCATTTCGGAATTAAAAAAACAAAAAATAAAATAAAAAATCAGTTTTTTTTTAAAAACATGGTACAAAAAATTACCGAATATGTATTATCGTGTCATGAGTGTCAAATGGCACAAAATTCCCCGAAAGAGGCTGGCTACCTCAAACATATAGAAATCGAAAACCCTAAACCGTTTTCACATTTAGAGATCGATTTCATTGGAAAATTTAATACTGAGTACGAACACTCGTACGTGCTTGTCGGTGTAGACAAAAGCACAAATTTCTGCACCATACGTCCAACAAAAAACCCAAATGCTCAATGCGTAATTGAGTATTTGAAATTTATTTGTTATACGTATGGCACCCCAGGTAAAATTTCTTGCGATAACGGAGGTCATTTTGCGAATGAAACCGTCCGTAACTTTTGCGAAGAGAATAATATCAAAATTATTTACTCCTCGTTTTATTCCCCCCAATCGCAAGGACTCGTTGAAAAAATCAACGGAGTAATTAAAAAATCATTGTCAAAATACGACCATTCAAATGAAAAAGAATGGATCGAAACAATTAATAAAATTATTTTCGCATACAATATTAGCCCAATCGAACATTTAAATAACAAATCCCCATTTTATCTACTTCATGGATTCAACCCAGAAGTACATATACCGGAAATACCGGAAAATAATAATAACAAAACGACTCGTGAAGAAGAAATTGAAAATCTCCTTCAAACGAGAGAAAAAACGCCGAGCTTAGCAAAGAAAGCATCGGAAAAAAACGCGAAACATTATAACGCACATCACAAGATCATTGACTTCAAACCTAATGACCTTGTTTTGCTGCGTCAATCAAAAAACGTTGCGAAAAATAAAATGAAATATACCGGACCATATAAAATTGTTAGAAAGGTCACGGATTTAAATTACGCAATTCGAATTAAAACAGACGATAAAACTGCGTACGACGAAACAGTTCACGTACGACGATTAATTCCGTATAAATCACGTAATAACGACGAATTAAATAGTGAAATAAAAATAGAAGAAGTAGACGAAAACATCGAAAATCCCATCCCAACCCAAATCATACCTAAACCAAGGGGTCGCCCTCGGAAAAAACCAAAGTAACTGTGTGTAAAGTGTATTACCCGTAGGTACTTGGTTCTTTCAAACACGATACCTTCCCTCCCTCCCCCACTTTGTCTGATTTTTTGTCTTGTTATTAGAATATATTTCCCCTCCGCATCGGCGCATCGAATTTACGTTGTGAAAAATTTTTTTTTTAACTTTCGGAAAAACTTAAACTAGAAAAATTAATAGAAAACTTACCGATGGCCCAGGTGTCAGCATAACCTTCAAGGAACTCTGCCAGATGTTCTCCACTTGTGGTACTGCTACTTGATGAGGAAGAAGGTCCTTCACGTTGATCTCCTTCGGAGTCTTCAGTGGAGGCACTCTCCTCAATGGAAGGTGTGTCCCAATGGAACGAATACACCGTAGGACCACTGAGCAGCCATCCCCCGCGGAGAGACATGGCGCGGTTCCCTTCGACGGCATCGTAATGCCGAACCAGATGAAAACCGGATACGGAGACGGAGACGTCCAGACGAGGCTTGTAGTGCTGGTTTAGAAACCGGGCAATACTGACCCCGCCTGGACCTATTAGGAAATCAGTGAGATAAATACGGTCCAAGTGGACATACTCAACGATAACCTCCGTGTTCGTCTGCTGCGAAACGCAGAGCAGACCAACCAGCAGGCCAGAGAGTATTCCCAGACCGACGGTCCCTGAAGTGTCTAGGTTGCCGCGAAACTCCAATTTAATCCTCGAGTACCCTATCTCAACCATCATGGCATGAGGATAGAGTACTCGTAAGGAGAAAAGTAGGTGTCTAGCAAAAACCTCGCACTTGGGACAACTCACAAATCTCACTGAGTGACTCCAATAGCTTACCTCCTCCGTAATGGTCTCGTCTGGCACTCGGTGCGGCTCGAACTCGCTCAGGAACTTCTCCCTGTGTGATTCGCCGGATACACGATAAAATAGAGAGAACAGCCGATGAAGCGCATAGTATAGGCGTGGCTCGCAGGGACAATCCTGGAAAGGGTGGATCTTATTGAGAACCTGGTTCCCTATGAACCAGGTCTCGTTAGCGTCCACCTTACCATGCGAGCTGAACATACGATCATTGAGGTATTCAATCGGCATTTTGTTGTTTTTTTTTAACAAAAAGAAAAAAGTAACTCGCGAAAAGAAAAAATCGGTGTTATGTTCTTAGCACGGTACCGAACTGCACGGGTCACTGGCACTTCACTAAACTTAGAAAAAATTAGGAAAAAATAAAATTACACGAAAAATAGAGAAAATTGAACAATAATTAAAACAGTGTAAGCGGTGAAAGCAAAGACGGAAAACTGACGAAAAAAATAAAATTAGTAATTTTATATTAACAATTTGACCGAGATTCATAATTCGGATATTGGAAAAATTTGTCTCCCCCTTCACCCCAATCTACGAAAATCAAAACAAATCAGTAATATGCATAAGCCATTTTCTCGTAAATAACTTAGACGTTGCATTCTTTCTGTTTCAGAAAATGTATACGAATCTACTTTTCTATTTCGCAATAATTATTTCTTCGACTAGTATTGCGCAAAGAACATCGTCTGACCCATATAGGATTACGACGGCGTCAACTGGCGCTTATTTTCAAGAAATAAGCAATATTTTCGTATATTCTAAATCTGCCCCAATAATTTACTCCATTAAGTTAGACTTGCATGAATCAGCAGATAAATTATTAGAAACGAATTTCAAACACCGGTTGTGTAATGAAACAACCTGGAAAAATTGCAAATATGCAGAAATGGCGAAACGATTAAAAAATACCATAAAAAATCTGAAAGAACAAAACATTGCGATGATACAAGATTTCTATTCGACACCATCGTCTATTCGAAGCAAACGAAGCGTATTCACCCCGATCAGATCTTTCTTCGGAGATGCGCTACGATTTTGCTGTCGAGTATTAAACTTTAGAGATGGACGAAACTTCTTGGCGAATGAAATCTCGTTGAAAGAAGAATACGATATTATTAAAAATCAACTATTGACCGAACATGCAGCGTTAGTTAATACATCTACTAATCTGCATAGCTTCATTGACCATACAAACAATTTTATGACAAGATTTATCTCGCATACAAATTCTTTTATGGAAAATTCGCTAGAAGAACACGAACTTCTAATCTCGCTAAACTATATACAAGGATTCTATGATAATTACCTGATAAACACGTTAAGACTATCAAACATCCTAACGTCGTGTAAATCTCATATGATCCCATCTTCAATTATCTCAAAGGAAATATTAGAAAAAGATTTAGCAAAACTTTCAAAAATTACGAAAAATCTAGGACTCGACCTAGCAATACCCATTAAGGACATTCAAAACTATTATCATGCTGAACTTGTAAACTGCAATTTCTTTAAAAATACGTTAGAGTTAGAAATTAAAGTTCCCCTAAAACAGTTAGATTCAAAATATGAAATTTACGACTTTATTCCACTCACATTCAAAAGTCATTCCAATGAATTGTGTAGCTGGGATCAAGAACCATCTCTGATTATTCATGAAATCAGAACAAATTCTGTACGTTATATTAGTGGAACCAACCTCCATTACTGTAACTCGGATAAACCATTATGCTTCCTTCCTTCGAATAGAGGAAGTGATAAATTATCATCTTGTGCAAAGAATTTATTCTTCCAAGATCTAAACCATAATCTATTACAATCTTGCTCATTTAAATGCAATCCTAATAATAATCAAACATTGGTGCACCCTATTGGTCACACCAAGTTTGCTATTGTAAATTTTAACTCCCTCGTAGCAACTAATTCTGTTACGAAAAAATCCGAAAAATTAAAAATAAACAATGATTCCCCTGGAACCTTCATTCTGGACGTACCTTGTCACATCCAAATTGAAAATATTGATGAAAATAATAAAAATACAGTAATCATTCCTATAGAAATCCCTTGTCTCTCTGAATCTTTAGAAGAGACTATTAAAATCGAAAATCATTTACCACTCTTGTGGACATATTTTTCTGATTCTATAGAACTTTTTGATCTTGCCATTGATCTGGCAACGACAAAGGTCTATAACCCTAATTGGAAAAATTTTGTTCCTCATACTGTTCCAATGAACAATCTGGAGAACAAAATTAAATCCATTAAACTTCAAATACCCGACCAAAACTTCAATGATTATATAACTTTCATTAATGAAATGTTCCTAATATGGTTAAGTGCAATCTCACTTATTTTAATAATTATTATTGTATACTTAAAATTAACCTGCCACCAAAACTGTGTGAACCTAACGAAAAGCACAGCATTGTAAAAATTACGCAAAATAATACGATATACTAATTACTCATATATACGTAAGAAAAATTTGTTACTCGTAATTAATATTCGTAAAAATCTTATTCTAAGTATATATACTCATACTCGCATTATATGACGTAATTTTAATTATGCAGAATTATCTGGACCTACGTATATGTTGGATAGACTTTGGAAATTTTTTTTTCCCTATTTTTTTTGTTCCCCCCGGAGAATTGTGTAACGTATATTTTCGTCTATTTTGAGAAATGACGAACATATTCGTTCACTCATTTCCGAATACCAAAAACATTGATATTTGTCAACAATTACCTTCCTATTACTCTTCATAAACAACCACCAAATTATTTATATTGAATTTTACATATACAGATATACCTCCTGTATATTTATGACCTGGTTGTACCTGTCCCTCGAGTACTCGACGAGTCAGCACAGCCCTATAATAACAACACCCTACTTCACTTTACCTATCCGACACGTACGTTTTCATACCCTGAACGAGTATATAATCCCTCGATTCAGTCGTATAGTTGTTCAGTTTAGTTCAGTTCTCCAACAGCTACTTCTAAGTACCTGGAACCTCTCTCGTGGAAGTCTCTGGTGAACAGATAGTCTTGCTTGTTGAATTGTGATTGAATGTGTTTTACTATTAACGTAGAAATATGTACTGTATGTACAAATTATTATATTATTAAATGTGTTAACTCACTGATGTGTTTAAATATTATTGAGTCTCAAACAAATGTTAAGGTCCACTATAGTTTGTGGATAACTAATCTGAATCTATTCTAGAAGTATTACTGCTTTTAAAGTACGTGACGTTTCGTGTATGGTGTACTCCCGAAAGTAGTCGTAACTTGGTACTCAACGACATCTTTTGGCCGTTACAGATAGATGTAAAAATTCTCTATCGTTTGCAGCTTTTCCCAAAAAATTTTGTTCATTTTCTGCAAAGTTAGGCGTGTTTGAACATTTTGAAGCTATAGGTAATTCGAGATGAATAGAAATTCATCTCCGCTTCTGACGTCATCAATAAGATGAACGTTTTTATTCTTTTTGTTTGTTTGACAACAGATACACGTTGCGATGTTTTTGTTGTCATCGAGCGCACGTGGGTTTGTTGATACCTGTCGTTGTTTTATTGTTCACGCACTTTTCTTATCGAAGGATTCCACAGTCGTCGTTTTTAGCGGGTCTTTATTTTTTATATATTATATTAATTTTTCGAAAGATTTTTATTTTCTTTGCGCTAGTCGCTCAGATCTTCGTTTTGGAAGTTGGTTTTTCGCTTTTTTACTTCCTAGGGGCCTGCCTCTTTTACGAGGGTTTATTGGGTCCGTAGGGTCATATTTTATTGTGACAATGTCGTCTGAAAATTTTACTGTCTTTTTCTTTTTTGTTAATTTATTTGTTTGTGAATTTTCTTTTTGTGTATCGACTGGTTCTTCCTGTACTATTTGTGTTTTAGTGATTTCGGAGGAATTAGTCTGTGTGTTTCCTTTTATTTTTCCTATTATTTTCCTGTCGTCTGTTACCAAATATGCAGGTTTCAATCTATCGATTGATATTGTTTTGTTTTCACCTGCTATGGATATCACAAAATTTTTGTTGTCACGTGATATCACTTTATAAGGACCGGCGTAGGGTTTTTCCAGTGAAGATCTTATTTTTTCGTCTCTGACAAATACATGTGAAGTAGTGGCCAAATGTTTCGAGACATAGATCTTTGGCTGGCCATGGCGAGCTGCCTGTGTTAGGAATTTATTGGCATCAGTTCGTATGTTCTGAACTAAGATTTCGGGGCTTGTTTCTGTCGGATTTGTAAAAAAGTCCCCTGGTAGGCGTAGCTCTTCGCCGAACGCTAATTGCGCTGCAGAATGTCCTGTATCTGATTGGAGAGCTGATTGTAGGCCTAAAAGGATGGTTGGAAGTACGTCCACCCATCTTTTCGTGTCATGAGCCATTATTGAGGCTTTTAAAGCTCTGTGCCATCTCTCAACTTTTCCGTTTGCTTGAGGATGGTAAGCTGTGGTATGGTTATGTTGGATACCTAGCTTTTTTGATAACTCTTGGAAGAGTGAGCTTTCAAATTGGCAACCCTGGTCTGTAACTATGACTTCAGGTACGCCATATCGGGCAATCCAGTTTTCATATAGTTTGGCAGCTATAGTTGGTGCTGTCATTTCATATAATGGGATTGCCTCGGGCCATCGGGTTGCTCTGTCAATCATAGTGAGGAGATATCTGTGTCCTTGTGAAGGGGGCAATGGGCCCACCAAATCAATGTGGATTGTTTTGAACCGCTCTGTTTGTTTAAAAGTTTTGAGTGGAGATCGAGTATGTCTTCCTACTTTGGACTCTTGGCAATTCAGGCAAGTGCAAGCCCAGTTGTTGCAGTCAGACTTTAGTCGAGGCCAGACAAATCTTGATGATACCAGATTAGCAGTATTTTTGGGGCCAGAGTGCGATAAATTGTGCACACTGTTGAATGCCAATTTGCGATATTTTTTTGACAAGAATGGCCTATTCTTGCCTGTACTGATGTCACATGTTAGTAAGACATCAGTACCGGGAATTTTTCGTTGCCTCAATTTAAGAGATGTGTCTTCGTTCAACAGCAACTCTTGCAATTCTGCATCCTTTAGCTGTTCTTTAGCTATTTCAGCATAAGGTAATTGGGCTGGGGCCGAGATAGCTTCGATTCTACTGAGTGCATCAGCTGGAGTGTTGAGTTCTCCACTTATATACTGGATGTCAGTAGTTAGTTGACCTATGTAATCTAACTGTCGTGCTCTTCTCGGTGATGCTGGCTCTGCTTTCTGCGTGAAGGCATGTGTTAGGGGTTTATGATCTGTATACACAGTAAAGCATTTACCCTCTAATTGGTGCCTGAAATGCTTCAGTGCAGCGAAGATTGCCAGTAATTCCCTATCGTAAGTACTGTAATTTTTTTCTGTTTTTGATAGCTTTATAGAAAAGAAAGCGAGCGGATATTTTTGGTCATTTTCCTTTTGGTACAGTGTTGCACCAATTGCAAAGTCAGAGGCATCGGAAGCGACACATAATGGTAGACTTTTGTCTGGGTGAGGCAAGAGGGCTGCATTAGCCAGTGAGTTTTTTATGTTCTCAAATGCTTTTTCAGCTTCTTTATTCCATTCGAGTGGAGTTTTATCTCTTTTCTTTGATGTTTTTATTAAAGCAAACAGCTTACTTTGTTCAGCTGCTGCGTTTTTCATGCAGCGTCTATAAAAATTTACCATCCCTAAGAAGCGTCTTAGTTCTGCTACGTTTGAGGGTTTTGGAAAATTTAATATTGGCTCGACCTTGGTCTTTAGAGGGGCTATGCCTTCGGTTGAGACTTTGTAGCCGAGAAAGTCAATTTGGGTTTGTGCATATAGGCTTTTTCCTACATTGATAGTAAGGCCGGCAGCGTGTATACGTTGTATAACGGCTCTCACATTTTTCTCATGCTGTTGCTCACCGCCTTCTGAGCATATGCAAATGTCATCCAAGTATGCATATGCAAATGGCAAGTCCCGAAACAGTCCATTGATGAATCTTTGGAAAGTTTGAGCTGAATTACGGAGTCCAAAAGGCATTTGAAGGTATTTGAATAGTCCAAAGGGCGTTATGAGTGCCGTTTTTGGAATGTCCTGTTCGGCCATTGGTATTTGGTGGAATGCCCAGTTTATATCTATTTTAGAATACATCGTTTTACCCTTCATGTTTGCATTGAAGTCCATTATGTTTGGAACTGGGTAACGATCTGGAACTGTTTTGGCATTTAGGGCTCTGTAGTCACCAACAATTCGCCATTCTCCACTTGCTTTTTTAGTCATGTGGATTGGGGAACTCCATGAACTGTTTGAAGGTCTGCAAATACCTTCTTTTATTATTCGGTCATAGTATTCCTTGGCTGCTTTTAGCTTATCTGGCAGAAGCCGTCTTGCTCTAGCATGACATGGCGGCCCTTTTGTTTCTATATAATGAACTGTATCATGTTTATAGGTAGGGTGCCTGCGAATTGATGGTTGAGTGACTCCAGAATAGTCTGACAGGATCCGTAAGAATCGTTCGTCGACTTTACTACAACTGGAAATGGCTGTGTCCAGTTGAGACACTAGTGTTTTGCCTTCCACACAAAGTTTTGTTTCATTGTCAATCAATTTTCCATTTTTTAGATCAATGATTAGGCCATAGTGTGCTAAGAAATCAGCACCCAGGATTGGATTTGGAACATCCGCAATTGTAAAAGACCAAGGCATGTCTCTTCGCAATCCAATGTTGACTTTGATAGTTTCAAGTCCGTATGCTGGAAGGTTTTGACCATTCACAGTATGGAGGTAGTATTTCGGAGTGTGTATCTTATGTTTCTTGTTTACTGGCAATATGCTTAGGTCAGCGCCTGAGTCTATTAGATACTTTCTCCTACTTGTCCTGTCCTTTAGGAACAGGCGGCATGAGTAATTTTCCGAGGGGTCTTCGGCCGCGTAGATGGCCCCTCGTTTTAGTTTGACGGATCGGATTTATAAGTTTTGCCCCACCATTGGCATTTGTTGTTGCATTTGGTGGAGGCCTAGCCAAATCTATTATGGTAGAAGCAGTTCTTTTCATCCCATTTTCGAGAAGGAGAGTTGGATGAAGATTTTTTATTTTTCGGGGGAGTTGGACTCTGCCCCCTGCGAGAATTTCCGGTTCTTCGGTCTCTTGACCGGCTTTGTCGTTTCTTATCGGGTCTGCTTCTAGACCGGTTATTTCGCTGGTTATTATTTCTATTTTTATTGTTGTTATTTTGCACTTGTGAAGTGAGCTGGGCTATTTGCGCTCTCAGCTGTGCAATTTCTCCATTCTCTACTGATACTGCACTGATCGAAGGTGAATTCTTCGAATATTGTAGTGCGTTATCAGCGCTTTTGGCTAGGTAATCTAGGTCAGCGGATTCATTGATTATTGTCGATCCTACTGCTGCCAATGCCTGTACAACATGTTGAGGAAGTTGTTTACAGAATTGGTTTCCGATTACTGAAGGGGCTACTATGTGGTCAGCCTTTTTTTTGCAATTTAGCCATGAAGATTGAGGGTTTATCGTCCCCTATCTTCATTCCACCCATTATTTCGTCTATAATTTCATTTTTCGATTTCCCAAATACGCTTCTTACTTGTTTGCAGAACCATGCGTATTTATCGGTTTCTGCCGGAGGGCAATCCATGATATTCGGAATTCCTCTTATTATTTGTGGGGGCATGCCTCCACAAATATGTATATATCGTTGGTCGGCTTGTATATTCTCGGTTTTAAATCTACCATTGAGAAGAGTCAGCCAGACATCGACTTCATTTGGGAGGAATTCTGGAATATCAATCCTCTGTCTGTAGAATGCCGGATTCTGCTCTGTACGTGTATTCAGTAGCTGTATTACTTGGGCTATTATTTCGGGTGTTAGCACTTGCTGTGAGGATCCGGTTGCTGCCATTGTGGGTGGGTTTTTGGTTGGTTGTGCCATTGAACCTTGTTGGCTAGTAGCTTCGCCAAAAGTTGGGGCAGATCGTGTTTGCTGATCTGTTGGAGGAGTTGGTATGTTTCTACTCCTCAGAGATTTGGTGGACAATTCGTTTTGGTCAATTGTCACACCTAGACGTTCGAGTTCTGGACGTCTGTTCCTCTTCTTATTTTCTGAGAGGTTGAGGTCTTCGAATTCTCTTTGGTGTGTCAAAGGTGGAGGAGTTGGTGGATGAGGCCAACTATGTCCTTCCAGGGTCTGCTGTTTTTCCTTCTGGTAATTATACTCTAGAAGGGGGGTATAAGTTCCCACTTAGCAGACACCTTCGAGAGCTCCTGGTGTCTTGTTGTAAAAATAAAATTTCTTGGTTAAAAAAATTTTATTTTTACTTTAATTAGAAAGCGAGTTACTCGCCAGCGCACCGCGCCACTTTAGTATAAGCGCACCGCGCCAAAAGACACCACGACGTGGCCAAAAAATCACGTCGGGGTCACCACTGTGGAATACCTTACGTCGTGGAAAGTAAAACCAACAAAGAAGGTGTTCAACAGAACAATTTGCGTGTTTAATGCCAATATACCAAAAAGGTATGAGGGAGCCAAGACCTCGGCAAACACTGGCGATTTTGTCTATGATTTTTTCGTCTTATATAGCCGGCTCCCTACACGCACACATACACACTTATGTAATATTTACATAAGTATAGTGTAGATAATTTATTCGTACTTTATGGTTGCTATGGCAACGGTAAAGTACGGAGAATGCATCTTCGTATCGGTCCGTGACATCGCCGAGATAATTATCTATCGATTCGTCACGGTCCGAGATTTGTAACTTGTCTATCTGCAAAAATAGACAAGTACAAACGAACATACATTTGGTGTTTGGTTTAACGTGCAAGGCACGAATAATTGTCACCGAAGGTGACGACTGTCGTCGATAGTCCGAGCCTATTTCCTCATACGAGTAATGTTCTAATCCCCACAACTTTAATTAATCCTAAATTACAAAAAACAAAAGTTTGTCAGTAAAAATGTTTGATAAATGTTGAAACTGCTGATAAAAGTGATGATCAACAATAAAAGAAAGTATTGACTAAAAACAGTAGCATGATGTTTTTAGTTTTAGGGCCATAAAAAATGAAAATAAATTGATTGTAACAATTAAGAATATGCTAAATGAAAGTTAAGAGCATAGAAAATATGTACTGATACAAGAAAATGACTTAAATCAGCAATAATATATGACCAGATGAATAAAAAATATGCAAAAATGAATTGACATAAGTATTTTCTATGTTTGAATGGGATATTGGATCATTTTTGTGTCAGTTCTCAATTTAAATTACTAAATATCTATATAAATTTTGTTAGACTAATTAATTTTTTCATCAATTAGCTAAGAACTTACTCACGCAAGAAAATTTGCAAAGTAATTTTCATAAATAACATGTAAATAATCTCATATTACTAACACAGCAACTGAAGCAGTATTTACATAAAAAGATAGCAAATTAAAATGGCTGACTTTGTTGTTGATGCACAATACTGGACAAAAGAAATTTCCAAATCTTTACTAAGTTCAACAAGTCAAAATTTTGTACTTTTAATTGAAGGTCTTCCTTAATTTTCTCGAATCAAAGTCAATAGATATAATTTTATGAGGTAAAATATATATCAAAAAACTGAAGTTTTGATAATTTTTGAGGTGGAATATGACAAAAGAATAACAACTAAGTAAAAAATATTGTAAAATTACAGCAAAAAATTAAGATTAATAAAATGACACTTAAAAAATATAAACATTTATTTTTTTTGATGAATTTTACAATTAATATTTGCTGAAATGGACTCAGGTTACGATTTTCTTTGACAATATGAATTTATCAATAGCGCTGAACTTCAAAAATTTTATAAGTTAATTTGACACAATTACGAACAACTGAGTCATATTACTTGATTACTTGAAATTAATCATTAAAAACACATTGAAATTATTGATTATACTTTAATTAATAAAAGAGAACAAACACAATTAATCTCCATCTAGCAAGATTACAAAAAAGAGAATGAACATCACCTCATGACCAGAAAAATGTTAATACAAGAAATCACAGAAAAAAATGACGAGAACTTAACTGCAGGAATAGTGATACCAGTGATACCAACTTCTGGTATCTAACAAAAAGTTACTATAAACTGATTAATTGAGATGAAAATTTATCAGATTTTAAAAATTACAAGCTGAATTACAACAATAACTCTGTTTGATAGGATTACACCAACTTACATTAACCTACACCAGGAAGGATATTTCACAAATATTCAAGTAAAACTTTGTGCAAATTCATATAACATTCCTACATTTGTGGAATCGCCCTCCTGGTGTAAGTTGGTATAAGATGGTGCAGTCCTATCAAACAGAGCTACTAACTATTCACAATGATTTGACACATTTTTAAAGGATCTGGAACTGGACTTTGATGTTGCAGCTACAAAAATCAAAACTTCACTTCAGGAACTTGTGAAATGCTATGTCCTTTTTTTCAGGAAACTGCCCAGGTGTGAGAGGTGAATAGAAATAGTAGCAACTATAAGTTTATTTACCAAAGATGAATATGATTTTTGACTGATTGACTAAATTTTCAATTGTGATAACAAAGTGGGTCTTCATTAATATTATTCACACTTTGATAACATCACATACAGCATACAGTAATTTTACAGGGACAACTTTAATGACTGTCAGGTACACTTTGACTTTAATATGTAGGTTTGTCTAAACGAGATACTGACTCATGTTTCACGTGGATGTTAAAATGTCATAAAACAAAATTATTCACTAAACATTTTAACACCATTAAAACTGATAATTTGTTAATTACACATTTAATAGATTAACAAGCTACATTGCTAGACGATGTGGCAACAGGTTTTTGGTTTATTTTTATATGATTTTTTTTTCTTTCTTTTTTTTAGTTTGTTTTATTTGTTATGAAAAGTGACCCTAGTGTGATGCAATTAACATCAACTATGAATAAAAACTGGAAATAAAAAAAGACAAATAATTGTGAAATTTTAGAAGTATTTTCAAAAAGAAGACAACTGTTGAAAGGAAGCGATATAGCCATATATTTTATTGAAGATTCAGGATATTTTACTACCAGATGTTAAATAAAACAAAGTGCATTGCACGGCAGATCAGCGTATATTAACAATAGGCAAAAATGGAACATACACCAAATGTCAAATATATCTACGCCACAGATCAAATAAACCATTTCTCAGTGCACTAGGTATACAATCAGTCATTACATCACTTAAGGTGAAACTAGTGTTGCCTGTTTCACTAATGCAAATAGAATTACATCTTCATAATCCTATAACCATGGAAGATTGTTCAAAAGGGCAAGGGGAGTGAGTTGGTATATCTCAATATATTCTATTTAATAATACTTAACAAAGATGATAAAGTTGGAATTGAAATAGTATTGTCAATTGTTATATTTTCCATAAATTTATCGCAAAATTAAAATAAAAAAATGAATGGTGATAGATAACATCATATAAATCGATAAAAATTTTATTTTCATTTTTTCACAGTTGAAAATGAAAACATAGAACACAGGCTGAAGAAAATGAAAAATGAAAAGAAGAAAAATAGCAATTTTTATAGTGTTTCAAAAACCTTAAAAAAAAAACAAACGCCTCATTGAAGGAAGTTTTTCCAGCAGGTTTACATGTTATAACATCATGTTTGAAGTTTGTCTATTGTTTGGTTAAACACATGAAATTATAACTGTGATTTTCAAAATCAGTTTATAGCACAGTGAATAAGGATGCATACTAGTATGCTGCAGGTTGTGTGTTCAGATACTATGTATTCTTTTAAAGTTTTTTATTTTATTTATTTTTATTTTTTCTATCTTTTTTCAGCCATGTGGTGATGCTGGTGCCCGCAAAGCATGCCCATTTCTTTTTTTTTCTTTTTTAAATACTTGTTAAGTAAGCTATGAAAAGTAATATAAAAAAAAACAAAAAAAAAATATAAAAAAAATTCAAAAGAATACATAAGTTCCAATCCATGACATGTAGCACATTAGCACACGTTCTTATCTACTGGGCCACAAGCTGATATGATAAATATGCTATAATTTAATATATTCAACAAAAAAATAGATGAATCTTTGACGCTTCCATTCAAATTGAATCCCAAACATGATATCATGTATGTACCCTGTTGAAAAAACTTCATTTCACAAGACACTTGTTAAAAACATGATCAATCCTTTGTCGATACACAAAAAGCACTTGGTTTCAACACTGCGCGATAGGTGCTATTCAGTTTCTGCTTAATAAATGCACCAATTGAACAGCGAAACTGACCAAAAGTAGCGGAATAGTTTCACTCAGAGTCACCTCATGTCATTATTTTTGGCAAATGAAATATAGCTATTTGTCCTCATCCTTTGTACCATAATATTATATTAATATATATTCTCCTTTGAGGTTATTTATATGATTGTGATGACAGGGAACAGTTTTAACATGGGTTGAGTGTCCAGACTGTAGATGTTGCGTGCTGGCGTACGAAGTACCCCAGACTAAACACCTCAACCAATCAGATTTGAAAATCGGTATAAAAGTGAGGTACTTTGTACGCCGGTGTTTATAAACATTAATGCACGTTGCGAGATTTTCCTCCAATTAGATATTTAGTTGGAAGTACACTTGTTTGTTGAAGCCCTTTCTACAGGCAGGACACCGAAACGGCCCATGTGTCGTCTCATCATATATATATCCTCGAAGATATCCTCGAACAGGGATGCCAACCCTACGTCAATAAACGTAGATCTACATCTTTTTGAACAAAGCTTAAAAAGCTACGTCTTTTTTTTAATCTACGTCTTTCTACGTCTTTTTAGAGAAAAATAATCTATCTCAGAAAAAAATCCCCTTTATTGACTAAAAATTGTTTTTTTAATCCCAAATTTTTCAAAATTTTTATCAATTGTACTATTTTATACCTTACAATTCATACAACATAATAATCTTAGCATTAATATTTATAACTAATGAAAAATAAGCATAAATTCAAATCATCATTTTAATTTTTATTAAAATAAGTACATAATTTTTGTCATCTATAAATGAAAAATTTATTGGTATCACACTTGATAGTTAAATGATATTTCAAGTTTTGAAATTTGAATGAGAAAATATTACCAATAAATGATAATCCAACATGAAAGATGTCTGGAAAAAAATTAGTTTGTAGAAAAAAAAGGAAATGAAAAAAAAAATGGAAAAATTTTGAAAATTACCTTAAAATCTATAAAATATGATCTGAAGGGTATAATATAGCAAATATGGTCCAATAAAATGGACTCATTTTAATGTAATCTTCCTAAATTGGAAAGATATTTCATTAAGTCTTTGATAGCAATGATGGAAAAAAATATTTTATAACATCAAAATCCTCATTCTACCAAGTACCAATAGGTATTTAATTGCAGTTATCTTCATAAAAATGGCTTAAAAACATCTCCTAGAGGGGTCCCTTAAGAAAATTTTTCCAGGGGTTCCCCCTAGACCCCCCTATTGATTAAATGTATTGTATTACGTACTGAAAATAAGTAAAAAACAAGATCTACATCTTTTTACATTTTTCTTAGTCTTTTTTTTAGGGAATTCTACGGATTTTTAAAAATGAAGGTTGGCATCCCTGTCCTCGAAGCACGTGAAAGAGTATAATCATTGATATCGCGGTCAAATTAAGATTTAAGTCACTAAAGTGCCAGAGAACGGTACGTACCAAAATGAATTACCCCCTAAGCTGATTAAAGGGCGATATCGCGATCGAAAGCATCATAGATAAATAATTGGAAGGCATTATTGAGTAACGAAGTGAGCTGTTGTTCATTTTTGACGATGTTGAAGTATCATTTATCTTCTGTTGTTACACGTTTAGCGAGGAAAATGATTATGCGTAAACTATGCTCTTATGTCTCCGGTAATGTACGAAGCATTCTGCTAATAGTTTAAAACACCGTTAAAACTAATCATCATTTGTATGAATTTCGTAGATAATGTTACCGTTTCGTTGGCTCCCAAGTATGTTGCTCCTGTCGTTGAGTCTGGTAAATACGAGAAATGGGAGCGAAGAAGTTATTTCGCTCCAAAATTTGTTGATGGAAATGAAAAAGTTTTTAGTATTATTCTGCCTCCGCCTAATATAACTGGTACGTTACATTTGGGTCATGCATTAACAATTACCATTCAGGATATACTTTGTCGATGGTGAGTTACAGTAAATATACGGTGTTTTCTTTTGTGTATATGATCGCACTTTAATGAACTAAATCTTCAGGAAACGCATGCAAGGATACGCGGTATTATGGGTGCCAGGCACTGATCATGCTGGTATCGCAACTCAGGTGATGGTAGAAAAAAATGTTTTCAGTAGACTAGGTCGCACTCGACACGAAATTGGTCGAAAATTATTTTTCGAGCACTTACTCGAATGGAAAGCGATAAAAATGAATAAAATCACCGACCAGCTGAAGCAGATGGGTGCGTCAGTAGATTGGTCCAAGTACACTTTCACAATGGATCCGGTTAGCTTATTCCATTAGATGAGCATCAAATCGAATGTACAATCGTACTAAAGTTGTTGTATTTTAGAGCCAAACAGCGGCTGTTACCGAAGCCGTCATTCGTCTTTTTGAAGATGGCTTGATATTTCACGAAAATTCGTTAGTAAATTGGTGTTGCCATCTACAGTCGACGATTTCGGATATCGAGATAGATTATCGTGTCCTTGAAGACCCAACTCTGTTGAGTGTGCCAGGTTATGAAGATCCGATTGAATTCGGTTTGATATATAACTTCGCTATGAAAGTCAACAGATCCGGAGGAGATGCTGGTGTGTAGTTGAAGCTTTATTTTCTTTGACTTGCATATTTTCTTGCTATTTGTTCAGTTTTTGGTTCCTTTTTTTTTATAAAAGATTGAAAATTCGCTGCTATTTTAATACGTTGAATGAAAAAAGTATCTATTATCAGGTGTTAGAACTTGAAAATAATAATTTCTGATTGACAGGAAAACTAAACCCATGTTGTTGCCCCTATTACTATTTTAATTGTTTTTTCCCCTTAAACGAACACTGTGGGGTTGTATTTATGATTAATCCTGTTCGGATGTTTCGTTTGTGGCAAAGATTTTGGAGTTGGTATCGATGTGCTGCGGTAGAAGTTGGTGATTCTATGGAGATTCTGTGGCCAGTGGTCATTCAATTTTAATTTTTCAGTTACATTCAAAAGGACCAAATAGACTAAATTGAACACTGTACCATGTAGGGTCTGAATGTGACCAAAAGTTGTCTATTATACCTAACTGGTTCTGAAGCAGAGCACCTAACTACTATGCCACGCAGACTCGATCCAGAAATTACTTCGTTGATAAATAATATTATTTGCATTCAATGAGACACTTCTTCCACGCAAGCTATATTGTTACGAATTTCAGTTTATAAATGTTATTTACTTATGGTACTACATTGGTGGTCAATTTTTTCTGAACGAGTAGTTCAGTTGGAAAATTTACTCTGAATAGAAGTGCGTCTATGTGCCTGTGATGATTACGGAGGAATATTATGTCACTGGAAAATCTCATAAATGTAAATTTTGTTTAGATGACGAAATAATTGTGTCCACTACGCGTCCGGAGACGGTTTTTGGAGATGTGGCTGTTGCAGTTCATCCCGATGATACACGATACAGTCATTTAAGAGATGCCTACTTATATCATCCGTTTCGAAAGTGTACAATTCCTATTATATTTGATGAGTTCGTAAATCCAGAGTTTGGTTCAGGTGTGTCTCGTATAATGTAATACTTTTATTTATACGATAGAGAATAGTTTTTTAATCAAGTCTCTTTAGGTGCTGTGAAAATTACTCCCGGTCACAGCAAAATTGATTTTGAAGTCAGCATGCGTCATAATTTATCTGTGATAACGGTATTCGATGAATATGGACGATTGAACGACAACTGTGGAGAATTTATTGTATGTAAAGCCTGTTCACACTCCAAAAAATGAGATTTAAAACATGAGACTTAGTTCGACGCCATTGACGTAACATGTGGTTCACACACCACATGATGTTAAAATCCGTTAAAATTACGGTTTTCTTAGCCAAAAATAAGACTTGAAAATTTGACATAAAAATAGGAAATTAACGCATGAAGTGAGAATCAAACCAATAATAAAATTGAATTCCTCATTTAAAAAAAGTTATCTCAAGCAATTACAAGAGAACTGTTAATTGTAGAAAGCTGAAATTTTGCATAGACATTGAGGTGTTTTCTAAAGATTATTTGAAAATTTGGATGAAATTGTAGAACTAGTTTTCGAGATATTGAAATTCCGATACTAGATTGAATTCATATCATTTGAATCACACCGCACAAACAAAATTTCGGCGATACTCTAAAACCGAACGTACAATTTCAGCCAAAGTTTCACCAAATCTTTGAGAGCCAACCTCTGTAAACACTGGCTAAAGTTTGATGTGTGCTGAGACTTTATACCTGGCTTCTTACATGCACATAGACATACATATGTAAATAATATGTATGAATTTATGTTTATTTACGTCGTACTTTATTGACAAAGTACAAGTGCACTTGTTTACCAATGTGACATAATCAGTGATAGGCCAATTATAGTCCGGCAATTACAAGTTACATGGAAAGTGCAACAAGTAATTTGTAAGTATTTTGTTTTACGTACAATGCAATAAATTAGCCAACCTTTTGGCAGTGACTGTCGTCAAGGGGTCTGAGCCCTAATCCTCACCTAAATGATATCTCCACAGATCCATCAATAAAATTGTTTATTCCTTATGCCTTACATTCATTTTGTGAATGAAGCTGATTCTTAAGTTTTAAGTTTTAATTCTTATTTTTTGGAGTGTAAACAGGGCTTAATATTGTTTTAAGCTTTTTTTTTTTTTTGTGCATGTAGATGAGAATATGACTCCGATTATTCAAAACATTTATCAAAATACTCTTCAAGACAAGGCACATCCACCTCATGCAAAATTGTGTCCATTTACTGGTCTTGGCACCCACAAAACCCCAAAACTCGAGTTTCAACATTTTTTTGCTCCCAACTTGCCTCCTAATTGAGTTATGACAATGAACATTGAGGTGTGGGATTCAGATTGTTGGTTTCTAGTAACTAATAACCTCAAAAATGTTTTGGTTACAAGCCCTTCTGAGAACGATAAAAATTTATATTGTTTACTGGTTAAAAATGTACTTATTTGGTTACTGGTTATTGTTCTGGTTAACCAAAACAACTTTTCTCATTATTGGTTGTGGTTACTGGTTATTTGTTGAGACAAAATTTGTGGCAAAACGGATAAAAACAATTTTCTTCAGGTTAAATTATCGAGCATTGATAATTTTCCAGGAAATAATGGGTAATTTAAAAAAAAAAAATATCAATAACACTAATATTTCATAAAAACCGATAAAACTGATTCTTTCTGGTTGTTGTTCTGGTTAATGGTTTCAGAATTTTATGAAAGTTGATTATTTGTTATTGGTTAGTTGAAATTTTTTTGTTTTGGTTATCAGTTCCCAAATCAGTGTTGTCAGTTCGTTCAGGTTTATAGTGGTTATTGTTCTGGTTATGGTTGTGGTTACAAGCCCTACTATATGTATGTGGATGTATGCACGTAACTGTGTTCTGAAGGACTAGACCAACAATGTTACTGAAATTTATAGGAAAGGAGTTTTTGAGTATAAAAAAACAATCTAGATAGGTCCCAAGTTTGAGAAAATTTGTTTTACAGGAATATGTACATCTCAATCAATCCCTCTGGGCAAAATGGTGAAAAATTCTCCTGGCTAAAAGTAATGGGTAGGTAAAGTTTAATTAGCGAATTTTGCTAGGCCTAGGCTGAGTATGATTATTATAATTTATAACTAATGATGTAATGAGTTTAATAGTTGCAATCTTTAATTTTATGCTCAAGATATTTTTTGAAATTCCCCAGCTTGTATTAAATTAACAAAATTTTTGCTAATTTCTACGTTCGAGTAAACAATGTACTGTATAGTCAATAGTCATACTGTATATACAACTTGAAAAATGTAACTGGTATCAACACTTAGTTTTCTTTTGTCAGGAAATGGAAAATTTTCATCATCCCTGCCCTTGAATTTTTTATGAGGTTAATTTTTATAAACTTTTTGTGATCAACTAGGTAGAATAGAAGATACAAGATAAGGAAAAAAATATGCTATTCTCATGGAAGAACACTAGTTGGTTAAGAGTGAAGCTATAATTCCATTGGTTTTTATTCTAAGGCAGGCATAGTAGGTGGGTAGGGTGATGTAAAAAAATTGACTTTTTGAGCATAATATCATTTTTTTAGGGTAAAACGAGTTTTTCTTGATCAAGCTTAACAAATATATTTTTCAGCTTTATTATCAGAAGTGAAAAATTAAGGACGTAACACAAAATTATTAATGACTTAAAAGGCAATTTAGAAATAGGTATCAAAATTGGTAGGTCTTGTCTTGTATTAAATGTAATGTTCGTGCCAAATTTCGTGACTATTGGACAAGAATTGTGACCTTGATTGAGTTAAAATCTAGAATTAGCCTTTCTGACAGTCCCCGAGGCATGAACCTGGAAGCTAATCACTATATAATTCAGAGGCATGTTAGAAAGTTTCAAAATCAATGTCTGTTTCAAAATTCCGGACTTTTACCTGATAATTACTCACTTTAGATCCATTAAACTGCCGAAAATGCAACATAATTGCCCCTATTGGACATTTACCGTGAGGTCAATCTGCACCAAAAACGACAGAATTCTTCCCTGCCCATATCCGAATGTATGTACCAAATTTCATCACGACTGGATAAAAATTGCGACCTGTATCGCATTTAATAGAAAAGGGAATATAATTATGTATTTTTAAGTAGATATTTTTAAAAATTTCGATAACTTCTGATTAAAAAAAGATATCAACTTGAAATTTTCGGGGTTGCAACCGGGAAGTAATGTAGAATGAGTATGCAAAATTTTATTGTTTCGGAGGAGTAGTATTTTTAAGATTTGCCAAAAAGCTGCGGAAAAGGGCTTCGCCTTCCAGGCTCCACCCGGTTGTATAATAATCACGGTTTTCCTGCCAGATATTTTTCACCACTAAAAGAGTTAAATTTTAACAATCTGCGAAAAATTAATTTTCTCCACTTACTAGAGGATCAAAAATGAAAATGTATCATTAAAAACATTTATCTTAATTTTCGGTGTAGACAATCCGTATAATTTCGCCTGACTTAGTTCCCATGATAAATTTCTTGAATAAATTCTGTCCCATAAATACCATCATTTTCAATTATTGGTCACAATTCGGAAGATACTCCTACGAAAAATCGTTTGACATCGTTTGTAGTATTTCTTGACTCTGTTTCTTAACCTTGTTTTTTTAATATAATAATCCTAATATACTTGAATTTTAATTTAGGGCCAACCCAGATTTACTGCGAGGAACCAAGTAATCGCCCAATTAGCTGATTTAGGTCTGCTGCGAGATGTAAAGACACACATTGTGCGAATACCAATTTGCAGCCGGTCCGGTGACATTATAGAACAAATGATCAAACCTCAGTGGTTGGCTTAGCTTTATATTTTAAAATAATATTATTTTTTCTTTTTTGTCTCTTTGTGTGAAAAATACTAATGAATACTTTTTGCAGGTTCTTAAAATGTGACGAATTGGCAAAAAAAGCCATGGAAGTAGTCGAAAATGGTGATATAATAATTGAACCCTCCAAAAAACAGGAAACTTGCATTGAATGGCTGAAAAAGAACAAGTATTGTTTGTGTTAAAATTGGACGAATGTTCGAATGCAACAAATTTTGACTAATTTGGAATTTACTGCAGGGTTTGGTGTTTGTCACGACAGCTATGGTGGGGTCATAGATTACCTTTGTATAGAGTTGATGATGATTGGGTAGCCGCCAAATCTCCTCACGAAGCGAAAGTGAAATTTACGTATAAACATAAGAAAGAGTGTTCGAAAGTCGAGCAGGAGAAAGATGTGCTAGACACGTGGTTTTCTTCAGCCTTATTACCTTTAACAGTGTTCGGTTGGCCTGAGGTGAGTGAATGAATAGATGTCATATATTCAATTATATTAGTAGGTTTCTCCATTATATGACAAAATTTTGATTTCAGTTAATTTTTATGAATATCCATTAAAACATAGCATTCCTGATTTGTTAGTGCAGGTTTTTAATCATTATTATTATAATTATTATTACCCATTATTATTATTATTATTATTATTATTATTATTATTATTATTATTATTATTATTATTATTATTATTATTATTATTATTATTATTATTATTATTATTATTATTATATTATTATTATTATTATTATTATTATTATTATTATTATTATTATTATTATTATTATTATTATTATTATTATTATTATTATTATTATTATTATTATTATTATTATTATTATTATTATTATTATTATTATTATTATTATTATTATTATTATTATTATTAATTATTATTATTAATTATTATTTTTATTATATTATTGTGGAATACCTTGTCATGAAAGAATATTCACACAAGACGGTAATCAACAGATTATTTGCGTGTTTTGCCACTTCATATGCAAACATGCAAGTAAGCCAAAACCTGGGCAAACACCGGCAAGTTTAGAGCCAGTCTGGATGGTTTACATAGGGGCTTATTTACATGCACACATACACAAATATATACATCCGGGTATTAGGGTGGTTTGTCATTTCTTGTATAGATAAGAAATGGCAGACTGGTTCATGTACCAAATCATCTCATCACCGTAATTGTTTGATTAGTCATGGTTCGATTATTGTACATTATTTGCAAGTACATACAAGTAATTACGTTAGAATGCAATTTGTGTAGTTTGTTTAAAGTCATAGAGACAAATATTAGCCAACCTTTTGGCAGTGACTGTTGTTGTTGGTCTAATCTCCTTCACCTCATATGAGTAATATTCCCACAGTTACTCCCCCAATTTTGGCGCTGCAAAAATGATAAAAATGCGCACAACTGGGGGAATTACAAGTCTTAACACCGTTTTTGGTAGGCCTCCCACTTTGCCAGCCTACTTCCTACAGGAGCCTCAATACACTCGTAAGATTCCTTATAAGCATCCATTTGGGCCATTTAATTCATTGTTTTTTTTTTTTTTAATTTTCTGATTGTGACTTATTTGTTTCACTTGTTTCAACTGATTCTTCCTCTATGTTTTGTGTTTGTGTGTTTTTGGATTAATCTGTCTCAATATTTTCTATATTATTTTTTATTTCCTTCTACAATATTCTCTTGTTGTCATTTGCCAAAAAGGCAGGTTTCAGTCTGTCGATTGAAATTGTTCTTGTTTTGCCTGCTATTAGTATCACAAAGTTTTTGTCATTACGTGATATTACTTTGTAAGGACCAGCATAGGGTTTTTCCAGGGCAGACCTTAGTTTCTTGTCTCTTACAAATACATGTGATGTATTGGCCAAATGTTTTGATATGTAAATCTTAGGCTGGCCATGATGAGCTGTCATCTCTTGTTTTGTACAATTATTCTGAGGCTAATTTCTGTAAAGTCTGTGAAAAAGTCCCCAAGTAGGTGTAGCTCTTTGCCAAATGCTAATTGCACTACAGATTGTCCTGTATCAGTTTGTAATGCAGATTGATGGTCTAAGAGGATGGTGGGAAGTACCTCAATTCATCTCTTGGTATCATGAGCTATAATTGAGGCTTTGAGTGCTCTTGCCATCTCTCTATTTGGCCATTTGCTTGAGGATGATAAGCTGTAGTGTGATTGTGTTGTTCACCAAGCTTCTTAGACAACTCATTAAAGAGTGAGCTCTTAAATTGGTGACCTTGGTCCGTAATTATGGTTTCCAAAACACCATACCTTGCAATCCTGGTGTCATATAACCTGTCAGCTAAGGTTGGAGCTGTCATCTCATTGAGAGTAATTGCTTCTGGCCATTGAGTTGCCCTATCTATTATTGTTAACAGGTATCTGTGTCCTTGTTATGGTGGCAATGGGCCAACCAAGTCCATGAAACCACTCTGTCTGTTTGAGGATTTGAGAGGCAACCAAGTGTGTCTTCCTACTTTGGACTCTTGATAGTTCAGGTCACTGTGAGCCCATTTGTTGCAGTCCAACTTTATTTGGGGCAAAACAAACCTTGCCAATACTAAATTAGCACTGGATTTTGGTCCAGATTATGACAGGTTATGTACACTGTTGAAAGCCAATTTGCAATATTTTTTCAGTAGAAATGGCTTGTTTTTATCTATACTGATGTCATTTATTAATAAAACATCAGTACTGGGAATTTTTCTCTGCTACAGGTTGAAAGAAGTATCATTGTTTGATAACAACTCTTACAATTTTGCATACTTTACCTGTTCTTTAGCTATTTTGGCATAAGGTAATTGGGCATGGGTCCAGATAGCTTTGATTCTACTTAGAGCCTCAGCTGGAGTATTAAGTTCTCAACTTATATACAGGATGTCTGTATTCAGTTAACAAATATAGTCAAATTGTCGTGCTCTCCTCAGCAATGCTGATTCTGCTTTTTGTGTGAAAGCATGAGTTAGGGGTTCATGGTCTGTATACACAGTAAAACATCTACCCTTCAGCTGATGCCTAAAATGTTTCAGCACAGCAAAAATTCCGAGCTATTCCTGATCATATATGCTATAATTCTTTTTTGTTTTTGAGAGTTTCCTTGAGAAGAAAGCTAGTAGTAGTATTTTGTTGTCATTATCCAGTTGATACAGCATTGCACCAATTACAAATTCTGAGGCATTGATATTTACATATAACTGTAGACTTTCATCTGGTTGAGCTAATAACGTTGCATTTACCAGTGTTTCTTTGATTTTTTCTTCATTCTAATCGAGTTGAGTTTTGTATTTCTTTTTATTTGTTTTTATTAATGCAAACAGTTTACATTGTTCAGCTGTAGCATTCTTCATGCAATGTCTATAGAAATTCACCATCTCCAAGAAACACCCAAGTTCAACAACATTTGAGAGTTTTAAAAAATTCATTATTGGCTCGACTGTGATCTTCAAAAGGTGAAATGCCTTTGGTTGAGACTTTGTTGCCGAAAAAGTGAATTTCCGTTTATTTGTATAAACTTTTACCTACATTAATAGTAAGGCCGACAGCATGTATACACTGTATAACAGCTCTTACATTCTTCTCATGCTCCTGCTCACCACCTTCTGAGCAAATGCAAATATCATCCAGGTATGAATATACAAATGGAAATTTCCTAAACAATCCATTGATGAATCTTTGGAAAGTTTGTGCTGAGTTGCAAAGTCCAAATGGCATTCGGAGGTATTTGAATAGACCAAAGGGGTTTATAACTGTGGTCTTTAATATGTCCTGTTCAGCCACAAGAATTTGGTGGAATGCTCAGTTGATGTCAGTTTTTGTGAATATTGTTTTACCTCACTTTTTGCGTTAAAATCCATAATATAGAAAAGCGTAAAAAAGATTTTATTTACTGCCATTTTTCAAAACAACTAAGAAAATCACATTTTTTTCTAATTCATTACCTACTTTTCTTTTACCAAGAATTATTTATATTCATCGACATCATCAAATGTTATGAAATAAAAAGTGAAATTGTTATTTGAAGATATTTTTTCTTGTGAAGATAGTATACATTAAAATTGTAATAAAATTTGTGAGAATTCAGAGTTATCAAGAGGAATTGCGAGAGAACTATCGGTTACCAAGAGTTGAAATTATGCTGAGATTTCAAGGTATGTTTGCTAAAGATTCTTTAAAAATTTGGCTAAGATTGTATGGGTCATTTTCAAAATATCACTGAAACCAAAAACACATTGAATGCATATTATCATTTTTCAATGTTCAGTGCAGTTAAAGTTGTCAAGAAAAATTATCAAAGAACTGTTCATTGCAGAGAGCTAAAATTTTTATGAGAAATCATAATGTGCTAATTTAAGATTATGCGAAAGTTTCAGCACAATGTTTTTTTATTGAGATATTGGTAAAATTCCGCAAACTCTTCAATCAGATTGAATCTATCAGTTGAATCATTCAATCTGAACAAAATTTCCATCATATCTTAATTACAAAACTCAGGATTGAGCTGAAATTTTCAAATAATCTTCAACTGACATGTTGCAATGTCTTGTGAAAATTTCATCTCTCTATAACTAACAGTTTTTTCATAATTTCTCTCGATATCTCTGATTGTATGGAATGACAAATTACCTACATGAATTTCTATTTGATGAATTTTAGTAATATTTTGAGAACTACATTTACAATTTTAGCCAAATTTTCACTGAATCCTTATAGCTAACATAATTATTTCAATATCAATACAATATTTTGGCTTAATAGTACGTTAAATTCTCAAGATATTAGTGAAATTCTGTTCAAATTGAGTGATTCAAATAAGGATTCAATCTAGTTTTTGAGTTTGCAGAGTTTCAACAGTATCTCAAGAATCAAATTTACAATTAAGCTGAAGTTTTCACAGATTCTTCAGCTAAAATGCTTCAATGTCTCATAAAAATTTCAGATTTTTACAACTAATGGTTCTCGCAATTTCTCTTAATAACTTTGATTCTGTGGAGTGAAGGGCAAATTAAATGAGCTCAATATAGTTTTGGGGAAATATTTTGAGAAAAACAGAACTAGTCGACTAGAAAGTACGGGCATACCAAATCGGCCTTTTTGTTCCTAAGTCAGTTTGAAGAAAAATTGATCCACGATATGTAAAATTGGCACAAAACATTCGTATCTACTACAGTGGTCTCAGTTGTCTCTGTAAATATTAAAATTGTGTAATTTGTCGTGATTTATTGTAGAAATATTGATAAAAATGGCAAACTGATGTTCCACTTTCTCTCCAATGAAGAATGACAAATTTTCATCTAAAAAAATATAAAAAACTGAAAAAATTGTTTTTTTTTCTAAAAACTGTTAATTATTTGTTAAACTTATCCTTTTTCAATCAGAAATCATACGCTTGAAACAGGGGGACCCATAAACCATAAAAACAGAAAAGGAACAAAGTGGTGGGTTTGGTATGCCTGTATTTTATCATTGTCTTAACAGAACATATGAACTCAGCCAGATTTTCATTAAATTATTAGCTAACATATTACATACCTTAATGTCTCTATTCTCACTCAATTTCTTTTGATAACTTTGATTATATTGAAGGAAATGAAGGATACATTTTCACAGCGTGAATATTGATGACAAATTTTGCTCAATCAACAGTTTTGGTAAGATTTATCTCACCAAAACCAATAATAAAATCATTAATCCAGTCCTATGTTTTGCAAGATCACAAAAATTCAATAGAATCCTACAATCAAACAAATATTAAAACATCTGTACCAAATTACCAATTTTGAATTTACAAAAAAATTATAAAATAATTAGTAATTACAACTTGCTTTTGGAAAGTGGATGCAAAAGACACTCACTCTAGTGGCAAATATGGTGATGGACAGACAGGATAATGGATAAAAATAAGTGTAATATGTATTAATCTTATAATTCAAAAATTTCTTTTAAAACTGAGTTTTTATCATCAGAGTTGGGTAGAATTTAAAGACTATACTTTGACGATTAATGATTATCGATATTAGTCTTTCCCATTCTCAAGAAAACCAGTTCGAACTCTTTTCTTTTTTTATGGAAAAATACATAGCAAAATATATTCTCCTGTTTTTATTCTGTGATAATATATTGGACAAATTTAGCACTCCTTATGAAGTCTCCACGTCCCAATCAAACTTGCTGATTGGTTGAAATAAATTATTTGATTTGGCAATGTGGAGTTTTTCTCTTCCTAAAATCATACTTAAGTAGGATTCCTGAATACAAAATTGAGGAGGTCTTAATGTTAAGTAACATTCATGAATAAAAAAATTTCTTAAGTCTTACTTAAGTTTAGAATGACCTAAGTTTAAAAGCTGGTTCAAGAAATGTTTTAGAATACAGGTGTTACACTGTTATTAGGTGGATCGTATCTGTTGCGTGCCTTTATTTTATTTTACTTGGATATTTGTATTTGGAACTCTGTTTTGCTCTCAAAATTCTATGAATTGCATGAACTAATTGAACATGTCTAAGTTTATTTGACTAGTGTGATGACCAGCAGGTTGTTAAACCATTAGTTCTTGCTGATTCTGTATTCTGAGTTCTAACTCTTCGCTGAGCTTTTTATTTTCATTTTCCACAACTTGTTATTGGTATAAAGCTCCTATACCTTGTTCTACTGCTATCCTAACTCTCTCTTCGAGAGTTATCATCTTATATTACAGAGTTATAGACAGTGATTGAGATCAATTTGAAGTGGAGAATTGAATCTGGGGATTTTTTTTTTTAACAGAGAGCTAGTGAACAAGTAAGTGGGATTCAATAAACTCGTCTACAATTGAATCAGGATCAATTGGGAGTGAATCATTGAAAGAATGAGTGAGCGAGTAAGAGAGTTCTTTAAATTTGGAATCATTTTCTCTTTCAAGGATAAAGTAGTTTGGATTTTTAGCAGCAAATTTATATATTTTCTTTCTACCTGGTTGTTGATTTCCTTTTTGTTATGACTTCATTTTGATTTTTATTGGTACATTTTTCTTTTTTTTTTCTGCTTCATTCTTGTTCCCTGTAGCCCTATAATCACAAAATGTAGAAAAAAAAAAAAAAGAGAAAAAAAGATTCATTCGGAGTGAATTATTTTTTTAACTGGACTAAGATTGATTCAATTGGATTGATTTGGAGTGATAAAACTCAAGAGTAAATCGAGAGTTTCATAACAGTTGAAACTATATACCTTGCCATATTGACCATTCTCTTAAAGAAAGACATGACATAAAAATATCACATAGGGGTGCATTCAGAATGAACACCTTGATGACAACCAAAACATTATAACCATTCAGAATGGATTGATTGTTTTACCTGGGTAATTACCCAAGTTGTATAGAATTAGTTGGTTGTTTTACCTGGGTTGGTATGTTTTATCCCAGTAAATAGTTAGTAAAAATAACCCGAACAATTTTGTGTAGTTAGTGCAGTATTATTTTGAATCAACAGGAAATATTTGATAACAGTTTATTGTTTTTTAATTATTTACCCTGACATTAGATTCAACTGTGTAAACTCAGGGTAATATTTGAACTTCTTCCTAACAAGCATGATTGTTTTGGTTGTTAATTCTGAACATGCTCCTGAATTCTCCAGTTTTATCTAGCCCTGCCCAGCCCTTAATAAGCCGGCAGATATATTTAACAGGAGACTTATTATGAAATTATTAATGTAGTAATGACTTAACGACACCTCTCCACCTGTCATTAACTGAACAAATTAACGCATCAAGTTACCACGTTAGCATTCATGAATGGGGTTGTAATGATTTTTCATAATAATGCGATAAAGAATTTTCTTTATCGCGTTAAAAGTTCCATAATAAGTCTCCAGGTAGGTAAAAATTCCACTAACAAACTTTATCGTTGAAGATCATAATACACTATTCACTTTATGAACGATATGACATCATAAGACAATTACACATATCAACACAGTTGAGTTTCATCAATTATCATGTATAATAGTGGATTATGAACTAAAAAAGACTAGTATTTGCAGTGTTTTAGATAACTGTGTGGACAAACAAACCAGATAAAAACATGGTAACTATATAGCAATCTTCAAAATTGAAAGAACATTTCACTTTTAATTGGCCATACCAAATTAAGTCAGAAACTCTCAGGAATAATATGGAACTAAGAACAACAATTTTGAACTCTCAGAAGCTGAGATAATAAAAAAAGAAGTAGAAATGGTCTGTTTCACTGTTTCCACTTTGCTGTGGCATCAAAAATGAAATCCCCATTGAAATTGACAATCCATAACTTTCATGCCACATAATTGTGAATTATCAGTTTTTCATTTCTCCTGCACCTATCACCTGGGGCGTGTTCAGAATGAACAACTAACACAACCATAGTTGTTAGGATAAAGTTAAAATTTTATCCCAGGTTCACCCAATTCAAAATGATCGATTTCTTCAAATATCAAATTTAATAATTAAAAGACAATAGAATGTTATCAAATATTTCATCTTGTTATCTGAATAATATTGCATCAACTAATCAGAATCGTCAGGGTAACTTTTGACTAAGTATTTATCTGGATGAAACTTACCCTACCCTTGTTAAACAACCAACTCATTCTGAACAACTTGGGTGATTATCCGGATAATTCAACTAGTCCATTCTGAACGTACCCCTGTGTAGTATGTTTATGTCATGTCGTTCTTAAGCGAATGGTCCATATGACGAGGTATATAGCAATGAGAATATGAATAAATAGGATTCTTCCTTGTCTAGATCCGAATAAGTGTTTGAAATTTCGTGACTATCTTTTATATTTTTTATATCATTTGTGCTTTTGGCTGGCACTGCTTCTTTTTGTAGTTTTCTCATAGAGTATTATTGAAATACCGCATGATAGATGTTTTATTGACATGAATTACACTAAAGGCACAATTCGGTCATTTTCAGTGAGGTCTCTATCCCCACTTTATTAAACCCTTGAAATGCATAGGAAGTATGCTCTTTTACACGAATTTTTGGTCCTAGTTCTTTTTATTTGAAGAGGTATCTTCTTTTTTTGACATAACTAAAATTTTAGAGGAAGCTTCAAGAAATAAAATGAGCTTATGATAAAAGGATAGGACCTTATACAAACTAATTTTAAAAAATTGAAAAATTCAAATAAATTACCACAAAATAATACTCCATTTGCGGTTCGAACTTGCCTCCCTATGTGTCAAATAACCGTATGCTGCCCAGGCGCTACAGCTGGGAACATCGTAGTTCGAGTGAATAGGGTATACATTAAATTTGCACCAAAACTTAGTTGTCTCCGCCCGAAGTAATTCTAGACATTCGTAGTGAGAAACAGAGAGAAAAAGCAATATATAAAATACCCTAAAAGGATACAAGTTTTTTTCACTTCTCTCCCTTGTTTTCGTAGTATGGATAAAATGTTGGGCCCCTGATTCGGGGTCGACGGACAAAACAGTAAAATTATAGTAGGTATTTATATATGAGACATTTGTAAACATAATGGAGGTTGCAATTTCAGTTGAATAGATCTTAAATTTGGTATGTTGGTAGTTGTGGGCATAATTTCGGGTGCGATTGCTTTTGGTTTTAATCGGTCGAGAGGTTGAGGTGTAGGGGGTCAAAATAAGTTCACCGATGAGAAATTCCAGATGAAACAAAGAAGCTCCATGGTATTATAAGCTTTGATTCTACTCACTAGTCACGACTACGATTTTATAATATACCAATACTGCAGCCAATCTTCGGCAATGAAATAATATTTATTTAACATGAAGCTGAAGCCAAACAAAATAAAAATAAAAGCTTATCTTTTAAAAACTTGTTTTCAACCTAATCTTATTTTATTTGCTAAGCCAGAGCTAACTTTACTTATCAAGCCATGAAGTAGAATGAAAATCGGTTCCTTAACACAGTCATCAGTTTCACTTTTTTCGCACATATTCAAGGATAATTTGAGAAAAGTGACGCAAACGATAAAAAATTTATGACGAATTATATTTTCGGGAATTAGAAATTCATAAATCAACTTAAGAAAATTTAGTTCTGTCAAAAATCGGTCCCTCTCTTATCAATTTTCGATGCTGCAATTTTCACTTGCAGCTTGATAAATGAAGTTGGCTTTGGTTAAGCACTCACTAACCCTTATTTTTGTTTCCGTGTATTCGTGTCAGTATTGTAATTTTACAACCTGACATACAGTTCATTACTACGAATTTCCTTGACAATTTGGTGAAATCAGACAAAAATGTTATTTGTGCAGTACAGGAGCTACTCATTTCATTTATTCTATCATTTAAAGAATTGTCTTAAACGGACAGTTACTGATGAATGATTTTTTTTTCAATTTTTGAAAACCTGCTCTTCTAGAGTAGTTTAGTTTCCTGCTTTTTTCTCAGTTTGACATAATTCAGGCCAGGATTTTTTCTTACCAAATTTGCTCCCTCCTTTCCAAAAGCTTATCCGCCTATGACTCATGCACTTCTATGAATTCTTTGCTCCATTTGAAACACAAACTGTTTTACAAGAAGTTAGGCCATATTTTCATTAAAATGATCAGTCCTTAAAAGAATTCATTTATATTTTGAAATATCTCCGCCTCGTAGGACATTTTTGCTGAATGAACTGTATCGAGGGAATAATTGGCAAAATAGTATCACAAAATAATTTTGTGAAATAATTAACGGCTTATACGTTTATTATAGTGATCTCCACTTTTCGCTCACTTTGGCTCTTTTTGAGAATGTGTAGACCCTCTGCTGTATGACCTATGGCAGTGAAACGTAGGGTAGTGTTAGAAGCTTTCATGGGCTACACATTTGTGTTAAAATTTTTGAAATTAATCGGCTAGTTTTGAGGAAGGGGGTTCTCAAAGTTTTGAAGAACATCAATGTTGTCGCTTGTCATCACGATAACTACGGTAAATTAAAAGATTATGACTTCAAATTTGTATGACAATTTGAGACTATTAGGGACTGGTTTGGTATTAAATTCGAGCGAAATCGGTCAACTGGTTTTCGAATGATAGCCATTACAAAATTTGACACTTTTGGAAAATACACACTCACTGCAGTTGATGCGCGAAAGAGATATTCTAATTCTGATTCCTAGAACGTGTTTCGTTTATTTTTTGCAGATTAATGACGATTTCAAAAAATTTTATCCGTTAACGTTGATGGAAACTGGAGCTGACTTGCTTACTTTCTGGGTCGCTCGCATGGTCATGTTAGGGCTGTACTTTTCCAACGAGCCTCCTTTCAAGGTAGAACTTGAGTTTTCAATCTCTTAAAACAATAACGTGTTAATAAAACGTTAGAATTGTTGAAATATTTTCTTGCAGAATGTTTTCTTGCACTCGATGATCTGTGATAATCTTGGACGAAAAATGTCCAAAAGCTTGGGTAATGTTATCGAACCGAATTTTATTATCAATGGAATTTCATTAGAGGTTCGTATAACTCGGTCGAAGAATTGTTTTCAGTTACCTTTATTAATGAATTGTTAACGATTCGTATAATTCAGGAGCTGAACAAAATCCTAGAAGTGAGTTATTCGCAAGGTCTAATATCGTCTACAGAGCTTCAGAAAGCGTTGCAGTTCCAAAAAGAAACGTTTCCCGAAGGTATTCGAGCATGCGGAGCAGATGCCTTACGATTAACTCTAGCGTCCAATGCCGTTACTGGTGAGACTCATTCTGTGAATTAAATCAATTTCTTTGGACTTCTCTCACGCTGTATGCGCTTGTCATAGACCACTCAACTTTTTTCAACGCTGACGAGTGCCTTGAAAACGCGTTCCTCTGCAACAAATTATGGCAGGCTTCGAAATTTACTATTGGTTGGGCATGTAAGTTTAACGTAAAACCTGACATACAGGTTGAACCAATGTTTTTGTGGCAACGGTGGTTTTTACACCGGTTGTGTGTGACTGTCGAAGATGTTAATGCTTCCCTAGAAGCTATGGATTTCCGTTGCGCTGTGAATTCTCTTAAATGTTTTCTGATCGAGGATTTTTGTGACAAATTTTTGGTGAGTTTTCCATTTTATTGTGGCGTAATAGGTATTTTCGTTCTAAATATTTATAATTAGACTTTCCAATTTTAAAAAAGTTGAATTTGCTATCAGAAGGTGTGTGACGATGATTCACTACATTTCTCACCTTTTCTTGGACGGGATTCGCTACCTATGGCCCTTCCATCTGATTTGTTGGTCTATCGACCAAGTTCAAATTTACCTATAAATATTTTGATTTATAATGACGAAATTGTGCCGTAGTCATGTTTTTCTTATGCTAAAACCCCTATATTTTTCAACTAATAAGTTAATAATCGGACATTGAAAGTCTGCTCAAGTTGTTTGGAATTTTTCGTGGCTTCTAGCGTGTGATTTTTAATGATGTAGGAATTATCGAAACCCGTTCTGAAATCAGATTCGCATACCGAAGCTAAAGTCACTGCCTCTATAATGCTGTACTCGCTCGTCACATATTTGCGTCTTCTGTCTCCCATCATGCCGTATATCTGTGACGAAATTTACACGCATGTGCCAAATTACTCGACGAAACTTATCGCAGAATGCCCCTATCCTCACTCGGATGAGGTAATATACCGTTCAAAATCTTGGTAATCGTTTATAATTCGTTGGGTGATTAACAAATTAAAATTGATTACGTATTTCACAGTATTCACGATGGAAAAACGAATCCGTAAATGAAGAGATGCAACTAGTGAGAAAAGTTGTTAGGTCTGCCCGCTTCCTGTTGCAAGAAATGCGGTTTAAAAAAAATAATTGCGACGGTGTGTATTCACTTAAGCACGAGTAAATATTATGTCGACTTTTATTCACCTGTTTTACTTTTCTGCAGTTGTAATCGTTTCGAAAAAAAGGAATATTTTAGATTCGTACCGCGATGTAATTCTTACTTTAATTCGTTGTCGCTCCGTTGAGATTCGCGAACCACCGGTTGGCATTATGGGGCCAAGTTTCTTCGCAAGTAACGTAGGCACTATCCAGGTCATAAAAAACGAAGTGAGTGTAACGTAATTACATATAATGAATTGTTTTATCGATTTATCTGTGAGTTTTCAATATACCGATCTCGATGGTGGAAGGTTTATGCGAATCGGTTTATGATAATCTATATCAGCGTTTTTCGAAGTGTGGATCGCGAGTCGATTTTCAGCGAGTTCCGAAAAATTAAATCACTGACTACTCTTCACCTCTTACTTCATGTAAAATCTTAATTTTGCTTTAAGTGGGTCCTGCGCCGTCTTTGTCGGAAGGAAGGCAGTTACAAAGGGACGGGACGAGTTGAAGAGCACAGAATTATTTACAAAAAATAAATTATTACATTATTTTCATAGTTTTCACTTTGGAAGGGTGAATAATTTTCATCGTCCCGTGGCGCTGGCGCAGTGATGCATAATATATATGAAGAATGCTCCGAGTGGGTCCTGAACTTAAATACAGAATATTAGGCTACTTTTTTCAGTGACCGGTGAGGCGGTGATTGCTAAAATAAATTTAGGAATCGTTGATCTTTATACATGAAGGTGTGCAAGTGCCGAAATAGCGCCCATTCATGTTCATTCCGAATCGATTGTTTATCAAAATTAATTTATTTTTGCTCCGTTATTATTTCAATTTTTTCGTAGGTACATTTTCACTTGCTCTAAGTGTTTCGTTCCTAGAACTTGATTATCGGCTAATTACTAAATTTGATTCTCAACTGTTCATTTTTTAATTGTTTTTTACCGATAGCGTACGGAGGAAGTTATATGTTTGGTATGTCTATCCCCGGAACCAACAGAATTTCGTTCGCTCAGAACAAGTGTCTTACTTCATAGATTTTAATGAAAGTAGGTTCAAAATGTTGCTGACCATCCGGAGAATGTCCTCGGCTAATCATATTTCAAAATAAAAAAATTAGAAGGGTGTAATTGAAGAAAATGAGAATTTAAAGATTGAATAAATTATTTTTTAAATTTTGGCATATCCACCAATATGAGCTACTCATTCAGATTAACGCAGTCGGTTTTTAATTAGGTTTTCGTTTAAATAAAATTTATTTATTTTAATTTGGAATTAATAATGAGTAATTTTGATTGTTACGGAAGGTGAAATTCACCCTTTCAGTATAAATGCGTGGAATACTTGCTACAGAAACAAACAAATTTTTAAGTAAGTTTTTATTGAAAATCCACTTATTAATCTTGGTGTCATGGAACGACCTATGGATGGGGGTAGGTACGTTTTTCGTTTCATAACTCAAGGAAAATTTTGGCACCAATAATTCAAATTCATAAATCATATATATATATATATATATATATATATATATTATAAGCCAATTTCTTGTTATCTCGATACAGGTCGCAATTCTTATCCGATAGGCACAAAATTTGGAACGAACATTAGTACTAAGCTAAGGATCGGACCTATTGATTTTGGTACGGACCGTACGGCTCTTCCGGTGTGGCTATTTTCGTTTTTGTTTTGGCTATAAAGTTATCAATTTTCGATCAATAGCTACGAAATTTGTAACAAATATTATAACTTGCCATAAATTTAGGCGCGGATCGGTCACACTGTACTTCGGTAACACTATTTTCGTTTTTATTTCGCCTATAAAATGCTTAATTTTGGAGCAAATATTTATTACGATCTGTTACTAACTTTTTAATGACTACCTACCTAAATTTATATTTTTCGAAAACCTACTTTTTCTACTTTAGAGTTTTTTAATTCGTCGCGACAGTTATTCACACAGTTTCTGGGGATAACAATAATTGGATACCACGTTTTAGTAAATCTCCTCAAACAGCTGCTGTATTTACTTTTTCTGAGTACAGCATGAAAAGTGATGGAAGAAATTCAATGCATTTTCTGAAAGTAATGTTTAGGAGAATCATAGGTATCTACTAATTAAAATCTCCAAGTCGAACTGGAATGGTTGGAATTATAGTAGTTTCGATGTTAAGATCAGTGTCTAGGAATTTAACTGGCGGGGATTTTAAAAGAATTAATTTATTTTCTTTTTCGTGTAATAGCCGCTAATGAAAAAACAAAGTGGATGATTAAATCGAATAATAGGGGGTTATTTTTCTGAAAATTTGTGGTATAGAGATAACATTAGTTACCAGTAGATAATGTTACTTACAAGCTTTGAAAAATGAAAAAGTGAAAACTCTTTCATTTTATTACGATTCTTAGCTTTACAGAAAGTCAAAAAACGTTTAACGTTTCTGTGAAGTTTGTGAAATACGAAAATTGAAATAGGTAATCTGGAATTCAGGAGTTACAGATTTCGTTGTTGGCGAAATTTTGATTTGAAAATGCACTGTGTTTGATAATATGTATTTGAAGAGCGTTTGTAGGAATGTTTTGAAGTAGAAATGAAATTTGCCGACATTTTTTCCAATCTTCACTCGTCAAACTTGATAAAATTCTGAGTTCTGAGTATGAAAAAAATCTATATATTACTTTTTTTATGAAATTTAGCAACTAGAAAGTCAACGGTTGAACTCATTTGATGTTCACAGCTGAAAAAAAAATGAAAATAAATATTAGTTATATAGTACCGTACAAGGCTAATTCTCTTTGAATTATTCGTAAATCATAATGCCTTTTGTAATCGTAACCCGAGAAATTTTTTCCTTTCCAGATGACCATTCTTGAATTAGACAGAAATTTTAAGTTGTTGAATGATCAAATATATCATTGGTGTTCCAATATTAACAAGAAAATTGATGCTGATTTTCATGTCGACTGTAATGACGTAAGTTGAAAATCTAGTTGTTATACTTTGGTTTTCATATTTTTGCTAATTACTCTCCAAATTATTTAATTTAGTGTGCTGAAGAAAGCGGAAGTGACTCTAGCAACAGTGTAAGTGTTATTCCAAATTTTGTCTGTCTTCAGATTGTTATCTATTAGTTTTTTTTTGCAGAGTTCTGAAGGTATCCATGAACATGAATGGGAGCTCATTTCCTCTATCAAGTATGAACTGGTGAACGTAATAATTTACTATTTTCGTATTTTTGATTTCAGGAAAACCTCTTGTGCTGTGAATGGAAGAATTTCGAAGCAGAATTGAATGCCACTTTGAGAGCTTTAAACGTGAATATAATCACCCCTGATGTTATAAAAACAGTGAGTTTTTGAAAAAGTGAAGATTCGTACCGGTGCAAATCATGATCTTATGGCAGTTGAAGACTGTTAGGGAATGGTTGGGTATTGAATTTGAGCGAAATTGGTCGACTGATGTTTGAATGGTAGCTATTAAAAAAGTTGACACTTTTGGAAAATACACTTACCGCGGTTGATGCGTGGCAGAAATATTTTCTAATGTGCCAGTTATCGACTGCGGGTTGTAATGCTTCAAGACGAAAAAATATCGTCGTAACGGTGGTAATTGATATAATCTTGGAATAACAATGAATAATTTCATTTGAGAGATAACACTAATTAGAATTTAGTGCTCCTTTACGTTTTATACCAGCGTATGAGTTTTAGTGTATTTTCCCTATCGCATTCAATGCAATGGCGGGACCTGTGGAAAAGCGTCGATCATGAGTCGTAGATCATCAATATATACGTCACTTAAATTCTTCTGTGCACTATTTATATATATATATATATATATATATATTTCCACATTTTGCTCATTTTGGAAGTCTGTGGAGTCTCCGCTGTTTGACCTATGGCAATGAAACTTGTGGTAGTGTTGGAAGCTTTCATGGGCCTACAGTTCGTTTCAGAATTTTTGAAATTCATCCGTTAGTTTCGGAGGAAGGGATTCTCAGAGTGTTGTAAACCCACCTTGTTGTGATCACGATAACTCCCGTAAATTTGAAGATTTAGGCTTGAAATTTTTATGGCAGTTGAAGACTATTGAGGACTGGTTTTATATTGAATTTGAGCGAAACCGGTACTCCGATTTTTGATTGGCAACCCTTACAAAATTTGACACTTCTGAAAAATACACACCGCGGTTGATGCGCAGCAGATATTTCTAATTATCTACCTATGTGAATTTTCAGTATTGTTTATGAAGAATTTATTTTGTTTAGAAAGTGGCTTTCGTGTTCTAAGTTTTTTTTTTTTATAAAATTGAAAATGCTGTAATATTCCACTCATCAAACATTTGATAGCCTTTCCGGAATGTTTTCTAGTTGCCTTAAGATTTAATTTTCGATTGCTTTTATAATTTTATGAATATTTTGCTTTGTTTTTGTCGTAGATGATTGAAATTTTGGAAAAAATTTACAAATTTAAGATTCGATTTAAAGTCAACCAGGATAGATAGTATTTCATAGTAGAATTAATATTCATTGTTGTCAATGAGGCACATGAGAAGTACTTGTGGAGCGTTGGAGCACCGTCTTTCTATTATATCTGTGTCATGTGATTCTCTGGCGTTGGTCGTGATCAAGGTAATAAAACCAAAATGATATTAAATTCATATTTTGTGCTTTCTCTGATGATTTAAAAATACTTATCAAGTTCTGTGAAATAATCTTGTAACCACATCTGAAATGCGTTAGTAATTTTTCACCTTTTATCCAATTACATTCTCTCAGTGAAGAAAGTTTGTCTCTAATTTTCATCTAAACTTATTTCATCGTTGTTATAGTGTGCTACAAAGTGAAACCATATTTTAGGGTTTATAAAATAACGTGTTCAATATACGAATGAAATTTCTCTGGGATGATAATTATCGTCCTCACCTGAAAGATGAATACCAAAAAATATACCGAATAATATAGGAGAAAAGTACGTCTATGTTTTTCTTCTCATGGATGTACTTAGTCGACAGCAGTAGTTCAACTTGAAAGGAAGTATCGTCGCGAATTTCCTCTCCTTTTTTTTTTCAATCTTTCAGACTAAGAAAAATGAATGTTTACGCATTGGAATTCAGTTTTTATCGACTTTCTCCAGTGGATAAGAGGCCTAAAAATTTCCAGTTTTGTAAAGCTGCATTTGGGTTTTCAGAGCTTGAATCCTGTCTATTTTTTGTAGAATATTTCGCAGACTAGACTCAAATTTAAAATTTTTCTACTTGAAGAAGTGAAATTTGGTTTTCGTTTTCGTTGATTTATTTTGTCGTCTCTTGCTTACAGATTGTCAGCTTGGCGATGGGTACATCAATGTAGTTTGGAAGCAAATTGTTTAATCGTTGAATCAAAAATTATCTTTGCATTTTATTTTGTCAATATGACTAATTTATTTTTACTATTGCCATGTCGAATATTTTGTTTTGTACCGATTTTTTGTGGATTATATGTTTTCGCATTTAACTTTACTATACCAATATTTTATATTATTCGAAAGTTTGCGCAACATTATTTTTTTTTTTTTTGTAATGCTTTTATACAGTAGCGGTTGGAGCAGTTGTGGCAGTCGATCATCTTCATTTCAGCTCCTCCTAACCACAAATTTTAATCTACGTAGACTACACCAATTTTAGAATTTTCTCAAAAAAATTAATACTCAAATAGGTGCTAGGCTAATTAAATGGTAATTTTTTATAAAACGAGCCCTTAAATTTAATTTTTTCTTTTTTTTTTAAACTACATACTAGATACACCGATAATCACTATTCACCAAAAAATAATTGTCGCAAAAGTCCTCATTAGTTAAAAATTAATATTTAATCCTATACTATAATATGAGCAATAATTGTTTGTATGTATGTATGTATGTATGCATGTATGTATGTTTGTATGTTTGTATGTATGTATGTATGTATGTACGTATATATGTATATGTATGTATGTACGTACGTACGTATTTATGTGTGTATGTATGTATGTATGTATGTATGTGTATGTATGTATGTATGTATGTATGTATATATGTATGTATGTATGTATGTATGTATGTATGTATGTATGTATGTGACAACTTCCTGATGAACTAAAACAACAATGTTTGTGATCATCTCAGTTTATCTATCAGAGGAGTAAACTATAACCATAAATGATGAAAAATTTGTCTGGCTAAAAGTACCATATAGGTAAGGTTTTATTAGGGAATTTTGGTTGGCCTAGGCTGCGTATGATTATTATGATTTATGTCTAATGTAAAGAATTTGTAGTTGCAATATTTAATTTTATTCTTGAGAATTGAGATGTGTTATAAAAATATATTTATGAAATTCCCCAGCTTGAATTAAATTAACAAAATTTTTTCTAATTTCCACATCAGAGCAAAGCTCAGTGAACTAGGTACTATTTGTAATGGCATAAAAGAGTGGTAAAATAAGGAGTTTATACTCTTTTATGTTTTATATCTTACACGAGTATATTAATATTTGTAAAGAGTATTAATATCTCCAAATAAAATACTTTATCATCCACTCTCATATAGTGGACCTTAACTTTGCTGGATTCAGACTTCAAGTAAATAATACAATCACAAAGAGTAATTAGACACTTTAATAAAATGATTCTTTTTATAATATTATATTAAGAACAGTGTTACTTCTAACAGAGTCTAAAATAAAATGTGTCAACTCCATCGAAAATGTGAGTTTATATACATTTTTTAAGGATACGTTTTTCCATTATGGTTAGTGTGAAGTAGGTATTTTGTGTAAACAATCGATTTGTGTAATGGAGACTAGACTGGATGTGGTCATCAGTATTGTTAGGTCATGGCATTGTTTGCATATTGAATTGTAAACAATTATAGGAAGAATAGGATGTTATGAAATACCGGGAAATTATTTATAAATTAAACAAATTTTATCTGTGTACAAATATGTTCGTCTATTTTATTTTTAGAGGAATATACCCGTTACACCATTATCTATATTATATTGAAATAAAAATACAAGATGAATGGTTCTCTCACACTGAAAACAACCATTCTATCTTTTCTGCCTTCTCGACATATTCCACCTTCCCTTCCACCATTGTTGCTCTTACCTCCTGCTTCTGCACTCATGTTATCTCCTTCCCTGCTTCTCACACACTCTGCTTTCTTTCATACATCGGCCAGTTCTCTCACAAAATCCCCTCCCTTCATTCTTCACTATTTGTATCTCTATATCATTCAGCACGCATTGACCACATTAATTATGCCTCATACTTCACTGCAGTATATTGTTCCACACTAGTCCTAGTTTAGCAGACTACACCAAATCCTTCACATGAAATAATTTGGAAGAAAATCTCCTCAATACCTACTGCCTTCTCCAATCATTTTCAATAAAAAATTTATTTTTTACACGAAGGATTAATAATTTAATTTGATATTTTTTTTAAGTCAGAGAAAAATATTTTAACTAAACGAAATATATATATCTTTTTTTTTTTTGCCTAAATCAGTGAAAGTTGTAGTTGTTCAGCAAGATGGTTGAGGGATCTTTCGGACAATATGAAGGTCTTGGCCAAGGCATGCCACTTTGTATGTCGGCAATGTTAGGGTGGTTTCCAGAGGTTGGGGCTTTGCCCCAACTTCTGCCCTCCTGCTGTTGTCACCCCTAAAGTGGCGTATCATGGATGAGCCCCCTGCAAACTACCCTAAAGATTCCACCACCTACAACTTACCAATAAAAATCCCACTGTATTAAGGATACACCCCCACCTACCAGTCACCAATGAAGATCACACTGTCCAAAAAATATACCTCTGCCCACCTACCATCCACAAGCAAAAGTTAGCACAACTTAAGGAACAATTAACATTAAGTTTACTCGTATCAATGAACCACTAAAATATTGTAATCTCGTATCATATTGAATAATATGTAATGTTCAAATTTTGTACCCAAGAAGTCCAATAACTCAAAAACAAAGAACGATTGACACGCCAAACTTAGATAATTACTCAGGTAAGTAAGTACACTAGTGCACCAAATAAGGAGTTAATCGGTAAGGGGAATGTATTATAAAATAGTACTGACTTGGATCCTGGTCAAAAATTAACAAAAATTTATTTCGTCAAAAAATAATTTTCATGTTCTGCTATAATGTTGTGAGGTATATAGATAGAAGTATTTCATCAAAGTAAAATTAGTAATGTGTTCAAATAACGTATATTTGCTAATGATTAAAGCAAAATAACATAAAATGGTATGAGGTGTAAGCTTAGCATTTGTTTAGTCTCTGTGCATACCAGCTAGTGTTAAATCCAAATAGACTTTCTCAGCTTAAAGAAAACAAGTTGTACATTCACTATGTTGTTTATTTCACAAATGGCAGCTAAGTGCATTTACAGAAACAGAATTGGTTAAAGTACAGTTGAATGAAGTTGTGATTGAGTGTGACCAGATCAAGATACATGAATATTAGTATTGTGAACGAGTGTATGTAAGCAGTGTCATTAGAAGTGTGAGTGGAGGGGATTTATACCACAGACATACAGCTAAAGAGATCTTCAACATTTGATCAAAAATGTTGAAAAAATTTCAACTATATTCACAATTTCTCAACTTCATTTACTTTACTAGGCATGTGTCATAGCCTGATATTGTATGTGTATTGATATATAGATGTCTGTTTTCACTATGAAATATGCGTAGAATGTTAAACAAAGTTGACTTTGTTGATGATGATGATGGTCGAAGATCTTTGTCACATTTCTGTGCCACAGTGCATATAGAGAGTTGGACATCTGTTTAGCTATATGCCACTGACTTGTACCTCAACAGCTAATAAAGAGCCTTAGTTTTAGATTGTGCTACCAGCACCCTTTTTTGCTTTTCAAAAATCTGACTGGAGGAAAAAATTTCCACGTGCATTTGTTTATAAACATTCGCACATAAGATACTTTACTCCTGAGAATCTGATTATTCTGATTAGTTGATCCCATTTGATGTGTGGTATTTTGTACGCCAGAGTACACATGCTTGGTGTAGATGTTTACAACAGTTGATCCCTATTGGGATTTTAAGCATGTAGAGCATACTACTATCGATCACTGATGACAAGAAATGAGAGAGATCAACCTTGTCAACAGCTAATAAGTTTTGGAATAACAGTCGAATTCTCATCAGTTGTATTTAAATTATTTTAAAATAAATCATATTTACTTTAAAGTTTGGTGAAAATCTAATTACCACGTTGTTTTTTCTTTGTCACGGTTGACCCATGGCTCCTAAAAAATGGTTAAAATGAGTTAAACTATTAAACAAATTAATTCAACTGTGGGTTCAACCAACCGTTTAACTTTCTGAAAAGGTGTTTAGAATTCCTCTTTTTTGTAATTTTTAGATCGTAAAATACAGTCAGAAGAGTATTCAAAAGAATATGAGCATAACATTTTAATCGTTGGTCTTCATACGTATGGCAACCTTTCACTTAATGGATGCTAGCATTATTATCTCATCAATGAAGAATTCTCTGCAGGCCTACAGCTGGATGAAAATGTAATATAAAAATTTCTTTTCACATTGACAAATTTTGTCCCTATAGTACAAAACAAATTTTAAAACAGATAATCCACTATATGTTATTAATTTGCCATATCACAATCCCACATTATAAAAGTGGAGGTGTATCAGCTCTGAAAATAAGCGCTGCAATGAACAGTGTAACTCCTGCAGGAATTACAGCTTAAACCGTTTTGATTTACAAAAAATTATTCAACTACAACGCCCTTAGCGAAGAAGTGCTATGTATTTTTTAATAAGTTTGATTATTTCCCTGCATTTTTCAACCTTTATAAACACACAACCTGTTCATATTTACAACAAAGTTCTCATTCTGCGCAGTTGTGATATTATTACTTTTTTATTATCTCTAAAAAAATGTCTGATTTACCTTCAGTAATTTCAATATCTATTCGGCCTAATCGTGGTACAGTAAATCAATAATAAAGATGAAATTGTCGATCTCATGCCTGCCAATATAGCGCAATATTATAAAATTCCTACCCATTGAATTATCGCTATTGTGGATGCTGGTTTATTTTTACTTAAAAACTTCCACATCTTAACATGCTTCAACTGCAGGGTCTACTATTCTCATTGGTATAATATGCGGTTTCCTATCATCGATTAAACTATCACCAATCCAAACTGCTCTTTTGTGAAACTTGCATTGGGTGAGAGTTTGGTAAACAAATTTGTCACTACTCTTATTGAAGAAGATTTTAATGTTCCTTTACCATGCAATTGTTCCTCTAAATGTATATGTATGTATATGCATCTTTTGGATAAACTAAAAAATCTAATTAGAAATTTGTAATTTGCCTAATAAAACAAGTTTAAAATCAATTATATTTATTTATTCATTTATTCAAATATACAGTTTAGCTTAAAATCTAACAATACTATTATAAATCACCATCAGTATCGTAAGCACTATTTTTGCGATAGTATAAGATTCTAAATGAATTTTAGTACAATCATCTAAAGCTAAAAGGTGTTCTAAAATACTTTTCTAATTATTATAAGATTTACATATGAGAATTTTTATAAGCATATCCACTGATTGCAAACCATATTGCTACGATACTTTTCTTTACAACGTTCTATAAGACAAGTGGGTAAAATAAGATTTTCTTTCAAAATTTCAAATACAAAATGTAATATTTGTGTTTTACGCACTGATCTTGTAAGGAAATTGGATTTTTAAATAGAAACAATCTGTGTCTAGAAATAATTATTTTTCTTCAATTTATTTTACCAAAAATAGTCTGCTAATTACTTTTAAATTTCTTTTGTTCTCCAGGAAATTCATTTGCTACTAAATTAGAATGTTTAAGCAAAATGGAGAACGATACTTGCAAATTTTTAAATAAATAACTTAAACGATGAATTAACAGAATAGAAATAGACGTACTGCGAACAAAGTTAACAATTGTTCATCAGTCATATTATATACTACTTTTAATATTCATTTGTATTCATGAGCAAAAGTAGTAGGTTGTACATATAACACTAACTTATCATATCTTATTGCTGGTACCAAAAAAATTATGATACAATACCCTGCTTTTGGAATCATCTTATAGTACTGCATGAATGAGGTACATTGTCCAGGTTGAATTTGTATGTAGTACTTGCTGAATATTTTGAAAATGCTGTTGCCACCGCTATTTGAACTTTTAGGAATCAAAAGTATACTCTGTAAATTGGATAAGAACATACTGCGGATAATAAGTGGTCTGTGGAATAGATGGAGCCAAATTTGATATTTTTGCGGTCCTGATGTTTGAAATTTCATGGGAATACCCATCTAATATGTGAAAAGATACATAAATATATTTTTTATAAACTACATCATATTAAAACCAATTTTTATATTTGCATCCACATACCTGCATGTTTTATTGGTTTCAACATTTAATTCTCAATGTCATCATCAAAATTATCTTTGTTCTAGGTGACACCTGGCTCTTCCCAAAGTTGCAAATCTTGCTCAAACACAGGCACAATATCAGCCTTTGAAGTTGATGGTGTAGATTGAGGTGTAGTTGGATTTTTATTCTGTGTTCACCTGGAATTTGTATAAATTCCTTAGTACTAATTCACAACTGATTTAGTATTTCTTGCACACTAACTTTTTTTCTTCAATTTGATTAAACATTAATTTTAACTCTTTTTGGTCTTCGCTTAATTTATGGAGTTGAGTATTATAGCAATTAGAAAGATTTATTAAAGCTGAAACGTTTTTATCTGTAAATTTAAATTCCTACTGTTTAAATCAATAAACCACCAATAACCATTTGTTGATGTCAATGTTTAAAATTCTCTTTTTATACGTGAATGTCTGAAAGACTATGCTCTTAAATTCAATGAAAAATCATATGAAAAACCTCAGCTTTTATCCCCTTATTCCCCAGTAACTTTAATCCGCAAAAAAATAGTTACTCATTCTCTTCCCATCCTTTAAAATTGAAGTTGCATGCAGCTTCAGCAATTGCAATAACAGTATATATGTAGTTAGAAAAAATTAATTATCTGCTGTATTCTTCTTCTTCCTCTATCATAACTGCAAAAAATAACTGTGTACTTATAGACGAAGGTTCCCAGTTTGCAAAAAAATTAAAACAATAAATTAAGAAAAACAACATTATTCATTTATTCATATTAGGTAATAATAACAATGTATTAGTAGAACAATGCCTGGGGTTACGAGTTTGTTATAATATATTTTCTCCTCTTCGTGCTTGTTGTAACAACTTAGTCAAGTCAAACATGTGTTGTCTTGTATTTTGCATTGAAAAAAATTTTGTCTGCATACCTGTATCAAACTTCATCTCATTAACCACTTGTAATAGCCATGTGGTTAAAGCTTTGTACTTTTACCCCAATGTACCAGGTTTGAATTCCTTGACAGACCAAAAACTTTTTCAAATATATTATTATTTAATTTAATAAATAAAAACAACAAAAAACAACATCACATTTTTCTTTGATTATGACATCATAGTCTTCATCATCACCCTCATCATCATGACCTTTCCACTTATAAGCTACAAATTTCTTTCTATATGACAGTCATATAGAAAAAAATGTACCTCTCTAGATATATATTTTACTTCTTACATATAAAAAATAAACATATAGATATAATAATACTTGTAAAAATAAGGACACCAGGGTATTTCAGTAGTAAACATTGAATGGGAATAAAGACAACAGGGTATGTGAAGTGGTGAAAAAGCAGGGTGAGAAATAAAATTGTAGCATGTAGTTTAACTGGTTGTACGTAGGTGTATGTATATATATACCTGGCAATTCAGTTTAACATGCACAATAGGTAAATCCTTAATGGTCCATGTTAAAATGACTCAAACGGGTTAAATGATACAGATGAGGTGAAAATAAATGCACCATCGAGAAAATAATAACGTTACCATAAAATTTCTCCTCATCTCTCATCATTTTCAAAAAATTTACCTATGATTATCATACTTTTCTTCAAAAACTAAGTTTACCCCATGTTTTTCAATAAACATGAGCCTGTGACTTTTGAATCTATGATTTTATTGAAAAGTGCTCAGAAACAATGTTATAGACCATTGAATTTTCATTATTATTTATTATATTATCTCCAACAGAAAAAATTTTATAAAAACTTTTTTCAATAATTTGTTATACTCCATAGACATCAAATTGCTATCAGATCTAGTCTTTTTCTGAAAATTTTAGCCTTATCCTTTTTGTAGTTTTCTCAAAATCATGATCAAAACATTTTCTCCAGCAACTGTTTCTTTTCCAGTTTTATCGCAAAATACAAAATTAATAAACACGAATGTTCGATGAAACTTGAGACTATACAAAAACTATTTTTCATATAAATTTGCCCCAATCCCTTTTGTAGTCTTCTCATAATTGTGAAAAAATTACTTTTCCAGGAATTTGTTTTCTCTAATTTTCTGGAAAACTACTGAACCAATAGGCACAAATTTCTTTCAGACTTTCTCCTATATGATGAATATATCTCGTGAAAATTTCAGTCCTATCATTTATTTCCTTTATTTTTTCAATGGTGCATTTATTTTACTTCATCTATATCATTTAACCTATGTGAGTCATTTTAATATGGACCATAGGGGATTTTCCTATGGTGCGTGTTGAACTGAATTATCTGATATATGTGAGTAGCATGTAAATATTTATTAAGGACGGTAGGGTATGGGTGAGTGGTTTGCCATGTGCAAACCTGCACCAATACTCTGAAATCCTTACTGAACATTTACATACTACTCATGTCATTTGAATCTCAGGATCCAAACGTAATTTAAGAGGTATCTTTGAAAACAAACAGACAATTTCAAACATATATTCACAGCATTTTCTGCTAACATATTTGAATACTTGAGAAAAAATTTCAGCTGAATTGCACATTTACTTCTTGAGATATTGCTGAAATTCTATTCAGAATGAGCAATTCATAAAATGTGAATAGCGATATCTCAAAAACTGAATGTTCGATTGTGATCAAATTTTCACAGAATTGTCAGCTAACATTTGTTGATGTCTCAGCCAAATTTCAGATTTTTACAACTTGTGGCTTTCTTGCAGTTGCTTTCGATAACTTTAATTATGTGCAATTTCAATGGAAGCAAATAGGAAGTATTATAGGTATTTGAATTTAAAAACAGCTTTGGGCGGAGATCATGAATTTCTACAAATAAATTGAAGTTTGCCTCTTTTTTCGCACTAGTTTCATTTATATTTTCTAGAATCTGAATTTGTTTTAATGTATGTTTTGTACTAGCTGTTCAGTTACTTATAAAATATTTTATTGATGATAAGAAACTGATAACAGAATACGGGTGTCACATTCATATTTTAGAATGATACTTAAGTAAAGATTAGCTTCTTAAGTAATATTTTATCTGTGACTATGTATAAGTACATGATAAACCTGGTCAAACGAGTACTTTGGCCCATATTCACAAACGTCACTTTAACTTCCCTTCACTTAAATTTCACTTTAAAAAAGTTTTCTGCACAATTTTGTTCTAAAAATGTGGGTACATTGTATTTCTTATGAGAGTTCTAATGTAAAAATAAAATGTTATCACACTCTCAATACAAAATTGTACCAAAAGTCACATTCAAGTGAAGTTTAAGTGAAGGGAGGTTAAAGTGACGTTTGTGAATATGGGCCAAAGTAGTTAGTCTTACTTAATGTTAAGATATGTTCTAGAATATGGGTGTGAGAGTATTCCATAAACCTGGTCAAACTAGTACTTAAGTCTTACTTAACATTAAGAAACATTATAGAATACGGATGTAAATTATCAAAACGCATAGTTGGACAATTTTTTGCCATAATTCCATGTGGTTATCTGCCAATAAACAATGGGAATTTTTTGCAGAATACATATTTGCATTGTTACCTGCTTAATACATGTTTGGATATTAGATGGATGAGGTAAATAGTGAATACTCTATATATATATATATATATATATATATATATATATATATATATATATATATTATATTCTCAAAAACTAACCTTAAATTAAACCTAAAACTTTTCAATCTACATAATTATACAGACTAAGCATAGAAATAAAAATGTGAAGGCAAGATATCAAAATAAGTATCACTGGAGAAAGGTTCTCTGTTTTTTTTATTAAACTAGTGTTGTAAATCACTCACCACTACTAGCAACAGTACACTTGAACACTGTTACTACCTAATCAGGTTATGTAACTAGTATGACATTTTATCCCTCACATATCATTAACACTTTTTTGCTTTTCCCACTCAAATGCTTTTCTTGTATTGGAGGGAGATTGCCATCTCCTTTTTAATTGATTTCATACTTGTACAGTTTTTGTTCCTTTAATGCATTATATTATTTTAAATTGACTTGTTCACTTTCTTCAGATCCAAAACCTCAATAAAAAAAATTGTTTATTGCATTAATTCTATATTACTCTATTATGAAAAATTGTTACAAGCTCATTCATCAATGCTACTGTGGTAATTTGACCTTGATGCGTTAAGTTGTTAATAACTGGCAAGGAGGTGTTGTTATGTCATAACCATGTTAACAATTTCATAATGAGTTTCTAGAATATCTCATCACACAATGAAGCTAGAGCTCTATTTGATAGGACTGCACCAACTTACACTAACCTACACCAAGAGGCCAATTCCACAAATGTAGGAATGTTATATGACTTGGGCCAAGTTTTACTTGAATATTTGTGGAATATCCCTACTGGTGTAGGTTGGTGTAAGTTAGTGTAATCCTATCAAACAGAGCTTGGAATAATGATGAAAGGTTAAAATACTTGGGTTGTTACACTTGATCGAATGATTTCTCATTCACTTCATTTGGTACACTTGGATCAGAGTTACAGGTAAATATAAAAACAGAAAACTTTTTAGGTTTATTCCTTTCTCATTCAAACTGAACCATTGCTAGAGAAGTGTATATATATAGGCTCATGATACTGAGGATGTTATGTATTATCAAATAAGCCTTTATTCATTTCATTAGGAACATTTTGGAGTAAGGTTCGGGTGAAATATAACATGTTCGGTCCAGCTCACTTGTCATTCCAACTATAATATCAAAAACCCTAATCATAAAAAATGATGCATATGGTCTTTAATTGATCGATATATTGCAGGGATTATTCGGTGAGTCCACATTTTCAAGTAAGGTGGAATCCAATGAAAGAAAAGAAGTTAGTTTGAAATACTATAATGCATTAAACGAATTAAATATTTGAAGTGAAAAGCTTTAATCTCAGACCTATCTGATGATTAAGTTTTCTTGGCCGAGGAAGCGAATTAGTTTTTCGAACGAACTTTGAAGAAAACGAATTAACGAACAAAAATATGTAACATGAAAAAGAATTTGTTTTATTACACAAACTTCAACAACATAATAACAATATAAAATTATTCTACAAAATGAAGTATTGGACTTTAACTCAGATCGTAACGAAACGGAATAAAAAAGCAAGAAACTAATATGAGTAATCTCCTTCTAGTTTTGTTTGATTAAAAGTGGGAAAAGAATGATTCAGTGTTACCGTGTTGTTAGGTGACGATGTGAGCGAGGTTGCATGACTACCACCACAACAATATTTACTGGTCTGAGATGAATCTGAAAGAAGATGAACAATCTTCTTTTATTGCAAAAAGTATTTGAGTGGGAAAAGCAAATGAGTGTTTACAATGTGATGTGAGGCGGTGATGATGAGGAACAAAAAAGAGTAAGAGAGAAGTATTCACGACAGAATTTATTAGCAGACTAAATTTACATTTGGAAATAAAATATGAATAAGTACAAAATGGCGAAGCAACAGCGATAGCGGATTGAGAATGGTAGGGGAAGCACTTCGTGACGAGAGTGTACGTGTGACATATATATATAGACTAGTGTCTCCCCGTAAATTCGTTTCTAGGACCAGTCATGTGATTTGTGTTTGTGTATCATGTTTCTGTGTATTTGGTTTGTGTCTGTATGGGTGCATGTTTTAGCCAATGTAATTTTCGTAATTTACGTTTATTTCAGTTCTTTACTTTTATTCTCTACTGTTCAAGTACTCCTAAATTTTCTTTAGTCCTTATCATTTAACTATGACTTATTTCCCAATTTAAATTCGAAAAAATTTATAGTCAACTAGGAAAAAATGGTTAGTTAATCGTGACCTGGCTAATCCTGCAATATAGGAAGAAGATGAATGGAACAGATTTTGGATAGGAAATCTCTATTGAGAAATAACCAAGTGAGTTTGTTTATTGAAAGTATGCCTCCGTTCCAACTACTTGAAAATCTGTGCCTTTGTATTGAGGTGAGGTTCAGATGAAAATTACAATGCTTTTTATTACTGCCAAATGGTGCACTTGCTGCTTTAAGATGATTTGCCGTTAAATTAATTTTGATTCGTCAGCGTTAAATTAATCGTTCAGCACGAATTGAAGAGAATTCATCTACCTACTACTTCTCTTCGATTTGTCGCCTTGAAATTACTTATGATTCCGCGACGAATTGAAGAGAATTCATCTACCTATGAATTCTCTTCGATTCGTTGCCGTTAAATTAATTGTGATTCCGCGAAGAATTGAAGAGAATTCATCTACCTACGAATTCTCTTTGATTCGTCGCCTTGAAATTACTTATGATTCCGCGACGAATTGAAGAGAATTCATCTACTTACGAATTCTCTTTGATTCGTCGCCTTGAAATTACTTATGATTCCGCGACGAATTGAAGAGCATCTACCTACGAATTCTCTTCGATTCGGTCGTGAAATTAAGTATGATTCGTCGCCTTGAAATTAATTATGATTCCACGACGAATTGAAGAGAATTCATCTACTTACAAATTGTCGACGTTAAATTAAGTATGATTCTACAACGAATCGAAGAGAATTCGTAGGTAGATGAATTCTCTTCAATTCGTCGTGGACTCATAAGTAATTTCAAGGCGACGAATAAAAGAGAATTCGTAGGTAGATGAATTCTCTTCGATTCGTCGCGGAATCATAATTAATTTCAAGGCGACGAATCGAAGAGAATTTATAGATGAATTCTCTTCGATTCGCCGCTGAATCACAATTAATTTAACGGCAACGAATCGAAGAGAATTCGTAGGTAGATGAATTCTCTTCGATTCGTCATAGAATCATACTTAATTTAACGTCGACGAATCGAAGAGAATTTGTAAGTAGATGAATTCTCTTCAATTCGTCGTGGAATCATAATTAATTTCAAGGCGACGAATCATACTTAATTTCACGACGACGAATCGAAGAGAATTTGTAGGTAGATGAATTCTCTTCAATTCGTCGCAGAATCATAAGTAATTTCAAGGCGACGAATCGAAGAGAAATAGTAGGTAGATGAATTCTCTTCAATTCGTGCTGAACGATTAATTTAACGCTGACGAATCAAAATTAATTTAACGGCAAATCATCTTAAAGCAGCAAGTGCACCATTTGGCAGTAATAAAAAGCATTGTAGTTTTCATCTGAACCTCACCTCAATACGAAGGCACAGATTTTCAAGTAGTTGGAACGGAGGCATACTTTCAATAAACAAACTCACTTGGTTATTTCTCAATAGAGATTTCCTATCCAAAATCTGTTCCATTCATCTTCTTCCTTTATTGCAGGATTAGCCAGGTCACGATTAACTAACCATTTTTTCCTGGTTGACTATAAATTTTTTCGAATTAAAATTGGGAAATAAATTATAGGTAAATGATAAGGACTTAAGAATATTTAAGAGTACTTCAACAGTAGAGAAAAAAAGTAAAGAACTGAAAGAAACGTAAACTACGAAAATTACATTAACCAAGACATGCACCCACACAGACACGAACCAAATACACAGAAACATGATACACAAACACAAATCACATGACTGGTCCTAGAAACGAATTTACGGCGAGACACTAGTCTATATATATATGTCACACGTACACTCTCGTCACGAAGTGCTTCCCCTACCATTCTCAATCCGCTATCGCTGTTGCTTCGCCATTTTGTACTTATTCATATTTTATTTCCAAATGTAAATTTAGTCTGCTAATAAATTCTGTCGTGAATACTTCTCTCTTACTCTTTTTTGTTCCTCATCATCACCGCCTCACATCACATTGTAAACACTCATTTGCTTTTCCCACTCAAATACTTTTTGCAATAAAAGAAGATTGTTCATCTTCTTTCAGATTCATCTCAGACCAGTAAATATTGTTGTGGTGGTAGTCATGCAACCTCGCTCACATCGTCACCTAACAACACGGTAACACTGAATCATTCTTTTCCCACTTTTAATCAAACAAAACTAGAAGGAGATTACTCATATTAGTTTCTTGCTTTTTTATTCCGTTTCGTTACGATCTGAGTTAAAGTCCAATACTTCATTTTGTAGAATAATTTTATATTGTTATTATGTTGTTGAAGTTTGTGTAATAAAACAAATTCTTTTTCATGTTACATATTTTTGTTCGTTAATTCGTTTTCTTCAAAGTTCGTTCGAAAAACTAATTCGCTTCCTCGGCCAAGAAAACTTAATCATCAGATAGGTCTGAGATTAAAGCTTTTCACTTCAAATATTTAATTCGTTTAATGCATTATAGTATTTCAAACTAACTTCTTTTTCTTTCATTGGATTCCACCTTACTTGAAAATGTGGACTCACCGAATAATCCCTGCAATATATCGATCAATTAAAGACCATATGCATCATTTTTTATGATTAGGTTTTTGATATTATAGTTGGAATGACAAGTGAGCTGGACCGAACATGTTATATTTCACCCGAACCTTACTCCAAAATGTTCCTAATGAAATGAATAAAGGCTTATTTGATAATACATAACATCCTCAGTATCATGAGCCTATATATATACACTTCTCTAGCAATGGTTCAGTTTGAATGAGAAAGGAATAAACCTAAAAAGTTTTTCTGTTTTTATATTTACCTGTAACTCTGATCCAAGTGTACCAAATGAAGTGAATGAGAAATCATTCGATCAAGTGTAACAACCCAAGTATTTTAACCTTTCATCATTATTCCAAGCTCTGTTTGATAGGATTACACTAACTTACACCAACCTACACCAGTAGGGATATTCCACAAATATTCAAGTAAAACTTGGCCCAAAGTCATATAACATTCCTACATTTGTGGAATTGGCCTCTTGGTGTAGGTTAGTGTAAGTTGGTGCAGTCCTATCAAATAGAGCTCTAGCTTCATTGTGTGATGAGATATTCTAGAAACTCATTATGAAATTGTTAACATGGTTATGACATAACAACACCTCCTTGCCAGTTATTAACAACTTAACGCATCAAGGTCAAATTACCACAGTAGCATTGATGAATGAGCTTGTAACAATTTTTCATAATAGAGTAATATAGAATTAATGCAATAAACAATTTTTTTTATTGAGGTTTTTGGATCTGAAGAAAGTGAACAAGTCAATTTAAAATAATATAATGCATTAAAGGAACAAAAACTGTACAAGTATGAAATCAATTAAAAAGGAGATGGCAATCTCCCTCCAATACAAGAAAAGCATTTGAGTGGGAAAAGCAAAAAAGTGTTAATGATATGTGAGGGATAAAATGTCATACTAGTTACATAACCTGATTAGGTAGTAACAGTGTTCAAGTGTACTGTTGCTAGTAGTGGTGAGTGATTTACAACACTAGTTTAATAAAAAAAACAGAGAACCTTTCTCCAGTGATACTTATTTTGATATCTTGCCTTCACATTTTTATTTCTATGCTTAGTCTGTATAATTATGTAGATTGAAAGTTTTAGGTTTTAATTTAAGGTTAGTTTTTGAGAATATAATATATATATATATATATATATATATATATATATATATATATATATATATAGAGTATTCACTATTTACCTCATCCATCTAATATCCAAACATGTATTAAGCAGGTAACAATGCAAATATGTATTCTGCAAAAAATTCCCATTGTTTATTGGCAGATAACCACATGGAATTATGGCAAAAAATTGTCCAACTATGCGTTTTGATAATTTACATCCGTATTCTATAATGTTTCTTAATGTTAAGTAAGACTTAAGTACTAGTTTGACCAGGTTTATGGAATACTCTCACACCCATATTCTAGAACATATCTTAACATTAAGTAAGACTAACTACTTTGGCCCATATTCACAAACGTCACTTTAACCTCCCTTCACTTAAACTTCACTTGAATGTGACTTTTGGTACAATTTTGTATTGAGAGTGTGATAACATTTTATTTTTACATTAGAACTCTCATAAGAAATACAATGTACCCACATTTTTAGAACAAAATTGTGCAGAAAACTTTTTAAAGTGAAATTTAAGTGAAGGGAAGTTAAAGTGACGTTTGTGAATATGGGCCAAAGTACTCGTTTGACCAGGTTTATCATGTACTTATACATAGTCACAGATAAAATATTACTTAAGAAGCTAATCTTTACTTAAGTATCATTCTAAAATATGAATGTGACACCCGTATTCTGTTATCAGTTCTTATCATCAATAAAATATTTTATAAGTAACTGAACAGCTAGTACAAAACATACATTAAAACAAATTCAGATTCTAGAAAATATAAATGAAACTAGTGCGAAAAAAGAGGCAAACTTCAATTTATTTGTAGAAATTCATGATCTCCGCCCAAAGCTGTTTTTAAATTCAAATACCTATAATACTTCCTATTTGCTTCCATTGAAATTGCACATAATTAAAGTTATCGAAAGCAACTGCAAGAAAGCCACAAGTTGTAAAAATCTGAAATTTGGCTGAGACATCAACAAATGTTAGCTGACAATTCTGTGAAAATTTGATCACAATCGAACATTCAGTTTTTGAGATATCGCTATTCACATTTTATGAATTGCTCATTCTGAATAGAATTTCAGCAATATCTCAAGAAGTAAATGTGCAATTCAGCTGAAATTTTTTCTCAAGTATTCAAATATGTTAGCAGAAAATGCTGTGAATATATGTTTGAAATTGTCTGTTTGTTTTCAAAGATACCTCTTAAATTACGTTTGGATCCTGAGATTCAAATGACATGAGTAGTATGTAAATGTTCAGTAAGGATTTCAGAGTATTGGTGCAGGTTTGCACATGGCAAACCACTCACCCATACCCTACCGTCCTTAATAAATATTTACATGCTACTCACATATATCAGATAATTCAGTTCAACACGCACCATAGGAAAATCCCCTATGGTCCATATTAAAATGACTCACATAGGTTAAATGATATAGATGAAGTAAAAATAAATGCACCATTGAAAAAATAAAGGAAATAAATGATAGGACTGAAATTTTCACGAGATATATTCATCATATAGGAGAAAGTCTGAAAGAAATTTGTGCCTATTGGTTCAGTAGTTTTCCAGAAAATTAGAGAAAACAAATTCCTGGAAAAGTAATTTTTTCACAATTATGAGAAGACTACAAAAGGGATTGGGGCAAATTTATATGAAAAATAGTTTTTGTATAGTCTCAAGTTTCATCGAACATTCGTGTTTATTAATTTTGTATTTTGCGATAAAACTGGAAAAGAAACAGTTGCTGGAGAAAATGTTTTGATCATGATTTTGAGAAAACTACAAAAAGGATAAGGCTAAAATTTTCAGAAAAAGACTAGATCTGATAGCAATTTGATGTCTATGGAGTATAACAAATTATTGAAAAAAGTTTTTATAAAATTTTTTCTGTTGGAGATAATATAATAAATAATAATGAAAATTCAATGGTCTATAACATTGTTTCTGAGCACTTTTCAATAAAATCATAGATTCAAAAGTCACAGGCTCATGTTTATTGAAAAACATGGGGTAAACTTAGTTTTTGAAGAAAAGTATGATAATCATAGGTAAATTTTTTGAAAATGATGAGAGATGAGGAGAAATTTTATGGTAACGTTATTATTTTCTCGATGGTGCATTTATTTTCACCTCATCTGTATCATTTAACCCGTTTTGAGTCATTTTAACATGGACCATTAAGGATTTACCTATTGTGCATGTTAAACTGAATTGCCAGGTATATATATACATACACCTACGTACAACCAGTTAAACTACATGCTACAATTTTATTTCTCACCCTGCTTTTTCACCACTTCACATACCCTGTTGTCTTTATTCCCATTCAATGTTTACTACTGAAATACCCTGGTGTCCTTATTTTTACAAGTATTATTATATCTATATGTTTATTTTTATATGTAAGAAGTAAAATATATATCTAGAGAGGTACATTTTTTTCTATATGACTGTCATATAGAAAGAAATTTGTAGCTTATAAGTGGAAAGGTCATGATGATGAGGGTGATGATGAAGACTATGATGTCATAATCAAAGAAAAATGTGATGTTGTTTTTTGTTGTTTTTATTTATTAAATTAAATAATAATATATTTGAAAAAGTTTTTGGTCTGTCAAGGAATTCAAACCTGGTACATTGGGGTAAAAGTACAAAGCTTTAACCACATGGCTATTACAAGTGGTTAATGAGATGAAGTTTGATACAGGTATGCAGACAAAATTTTTTCAATGCAAATACAAGACAACACATGTTTGACTTGACTAAGTTGTTACAACAAGCACGAAGAGGAGAAAATATATTATAACAAACTCGTAACCCCAGGCATTGTTCTACTAATACATTGTTATTATTACCTAATATGAATAAATGAATAATGTTGTTTTTCTTAATTTATTGTTTTAATTTTTTTGCAAACTGGGAACCTTCGTCTATAAGTACACAGTATTTTTTGCAGTTATGATAGAGGAAGAAGAAGAATACAGCAGATAATTAATTTTTTCTAACTACATATATACTGTTATTGCAATTGCTGAAGCTGCATGCAACTTCAATTTTAAAGGATGGGAAGAGAATGAGTAACTATTTTTTGCGGATTAAAGTTACTGGGGAATAAGGGGATAAAAGCTGAGGTTTTTCATATGATTTTTCATTGAATTTAAGAGCATAGTCTTTCAGACATTCACGTATAAAAAGAGAATTTTAAACATTGACATCAACAATGGTTATTGGTGGTTTATTGATTTAAACAGTAGGAATTTAAATTTACAGATAAAAACGTTTCAGCTTTAATAAATCTTTCTAATTGCTATAATACTCAACTCCATAAATTAAGCGAAGACCAAAAAGAGTTAAAATTAATGTTTAATCAAATTGAAGAAAAAAAGTTAGTGTGCAAGAAATACTAAATCAGTTGTGAATTAGTACTAAGGAATTTATACAAATTCCAGGTGAACACAGAATAAAAATCCAACTACACCTCAATCTACACCATCAACTTCAAAGGCTGATATTGTGCCTGTGTTTGAGCAAGATTTGCAACTTTGGGAAGAGCCAGGTGTCACCTAGAACAAAGATAATTTTGATGATGACATTGAGAATTAAATGTTGAAACCAATAAAACATGCAGGTATGTGGATGCAAATATAAAAATTGGTTTTAATATGATGTAGTTTATAAAAAATATATTTATGTATCTTTTCACATATTAGATGGGTATTCCCATGAAATTTCAAACATCAGGACCGCAAAAATATCAAATTTGGCTCCATCTATTCCACAGACCACTTATTATCCGCAGTATGTTCTTATCCAATTTACAGAGTATACTTTTGATTCCTAAAAGTTCAAATAGCGGTGGCAACAGCATTTTCAAAATATTCAGCAAGTACTACATACAAATTCAACCTGGACATGTACCTCATTCATGCAGTACTATAAGATGATTCCAAAAGCAGGGTATTGTATCATAATTTTTTTGGTACCAGCATAAGATATGATAAGTTAGTGTTATATGTACAACCTACTACTTTTGCTCATGAATACAATGATATTAAAAGTAGTATATAATATGACTGATGAACAATTGTTAACTTTGTTCGCAGTACGTCTATTTCTATTCTGTTAATTCATCGTTTAAGTTATTTATTTAAAAATTTGCAAGTATCGTTCTCCATTTTGCTTAAACATTCTAATTTAGTAGCAAATGAATTTCCTGGAGAACAAAAGAAATTTAAAAGTAATTAGCAGACTATTTTTGGTAAAATAAATTGAAGAAAAATAATTATTTCTAGACACAGATTGTTTCTATTTAAAAATCCAATTTCCTTACAAGATCAGTGCGTAAAACACAAATATTACATTTTGTATTTGAAATTTGAAGAAAAATCTTATTTTACCCACTTGTCTTATAGAACGTTGTAAAGAAAAGTATCGTAGCAATATGGGTTTGCAATCAGTGGATATGCTTATAAAAATTCTCATATGTAAATCTTATAATAATTAGAAAAGTATTTTAGAACACCTTTTAGCTTTAGATGATTGTACTAAAATTCATTTAGAATCTTATACTATCGCAAAAATAGTGCTTACGATACTGATGGTGATTTATAATAGTATTGTTAGATTTTAAGCTAACTGTATATTTGAATAAATGAATAAATAAATATAATTGATTTTAAACTTGTTTTATTAGGCAAATTACAAATTTCTAATTAGATTTTTTAGTTTATCCAAAAGATGCATATACATACATATACATTTAGAGGAAACAATTGCATGGTAAAGGAACATTAAAATCTTCTTCAATAAGAGTAGTGACAAATTTGTTTACCAAACTCTCACCCAATGCAAGTTTCACAAAAGAGCAGTTTGGATTGGTGATAGTTTAATCGATGATAGGAAACCGCATATTATACCAATGAGAATAGTAGACCCTGCAGTTGAAGCATGTTAAGATGTGGAAGTTTTTAAGTAAAAATAAACCAGCATCCACATAGCGATAATTCAATGGGTAGGAATTTTATAATATTGCGCTATATTGGGCAGGCATGAGATCGACAATTTCATCTTTATTATTGATTTACTGTACCACGATTAGGCCGAATAGATATTGAAATTACTGAAGGTAATCAGACATTTTTTTAGAGATAATAAAAAGTAATAATATCACAACTGCGCAGAATGAGAACTTTGTTGTAAATATGAACAGGTTGGTGTGTTAATAAGGTTGAAAAATGCAGGGAAATAATCAAGCTTATTAAAAAATACATAGCACTTCTTCGCTAAGGGCGTTTGTAGTTGAATAATTTTTTGTAAATCAAAACGGTTTAAGCTGTAATTCCTGCAGGAGTTACACTGTTCATTGCAGCGCTTATTTTCAGAGCTGATACACCTCGCACTTTAATGTGGGATTGTGATATTGCAAATTAATAACATATAGTGGATTATCTGTTTTAAAATTGTTTTGTTACTATAGGGACAAAATTTGTCAATGTGAAAAGAAATTTTTATATTACATTTTCATCCAGCTGTAGGCCTGCAGAGAATTCTTCATTGATGAGATAATTAATGCTAGCATCCATTAAGTGAAAGGTTGCCATACGTATGAAGACCAACGATTAAATGTTATGCTCATATTCTTTGAATACTCTTCTGACTGTATTTTACGATCTAAAAATTACAAAAAGAGGAATTCTAAACACCTTTTCAGAAAGTTAAACGGTTGGTTGAACCCACAGTTGAATTAATTTGTTTAATAGTTTAACTCATTTTAACCATTTTTTAGGAGCCATGGGTCAAACCGTGACAAAGAAAAAACAACGTGGTAATTAGATTTTCACCAAACTTTAAAGTAAATATGATTTTATTTTAAAATAATTTAAATACAACTGATGAGAATTCGACTGTTATTCCAAAACTTATTAGCTGTTGACAAGGTTGATCTCTCTCATTTCTTGTCATCAGTGATCGATAGTAGTATGCTCTACATGCTTAAAATCCAATAGGGATCAACTGTTGTAAACATCTACACCAAGCATGTGTACTCTGGCGTACAAAATACCACACATCAAATGGGATCAACTAATCAGAATAATCAGATTCTCAGGAGTAAAGTATCTTATGTGCGAATGTTTATAAAACACATGCACGTGGAAATTTTTTCCTCCAGTCAGATTTTTGAAAGCAAAAAAGGGTGCTGGTAGCACAATCTAAAACTAAGGCTCTTTATTAGCTGTTGAGGTACAAGTCAGTGGCATATAGCTAAACAGATGTCCCAACTCTCTATATGCACTGTGGCACAGAATGTGACAAAGATCTTCGACCATCATCATCATCACAAAGTCAACTTGTTTAACATTCTACGCATATTTCATAGTGAAAACAGACATCTATATATCAATACACATACAATATCAGGCTATGACACATGCCTAGTAAAGTAAATGAAGTTGAGAAATTGTGAATATAGTTGAAATTTTTTCAACATTTTTGATCAAATGTGAAGATCTCTTTAGCTGTATGTCTGTGGTATAAATCCCCTCCACTCACACTTCTAATGACACTGCTTACATACACTCGTTCACAATACTAATATTCATGTATCTTGATCTGGTCACACTCAATCACAACTTCATTCAACTGTACTTTAACCAATTCTGTTTCTGTAAATGCACTTAGCTGCCATTTGTGAAAAAACAACATAGTGAATGTACAACTTGTTTTCTTTAAGCTGAGAAAGTCTATTTGGATTTAACACTAGCTGGTATGCACAGAGACTAAACAAATGCTAAGCTTACACCTCATACCATTTTATGTTATTTTGCTTTAATCATTAGCAATATACGTTATTTGAACACATTACTAATTTTACTTTGATGAAATACTTCTATCTATATACCTCACAACATTATAGCAGAACATGAAATTATTTTTTGACGAAATAAATTTTTGTTAATTTTTGACCAGGATCCAAGTCAGTACTATTTTATAATACATTCCCCTTACCGATTAACTCCTTATTTGGCACTAGTGTACTTACTTACCTGAGTAATTATCTAAGTTTGGCGTCAATCGTTCTTTGTTTTTGAGTTATTGGACTTCTTGGGTACAAAATTTGAACATTACATATATTCAATATGATACGAGATTACAATATGTTAGTGGTTCATTGATACGAGTAACTTAATGTTAATTGTTCCTTAAGTTGTGCTAACTTTGCTTGTGGATGGTAGGGGGGCAGAGGTATATTTTTTGGACAGTGTGATCTTCATTGGTGACTGGTAGGTGGGGTGTATCCTAATACAGTGGGATTTTTATGGTAAGTTGTAGGTGGTGGAATCTTTAGGGTAGTTTGCAGGGGCTCATCCATGATACGCCACTTTAGGGGTGACAACAGCAGGAGGGCAGAAGTTTGGGCAAAGCCCCAACCTCTGGAAACCACCCTAACATTGCCGACATACAAAGTGGCATGGCCTTGGCCAAGACCTTCAATTGTCCGAAAGATCCCAACCATCTTGCTGAACAACTACAACTTTCACTGATTTAGGCAAAAAAAAAAGATATATATATTTCGTTTAGTTAAATATTTTTCTCTGACTTAAAAAAAATATCAAATTAAATTATTAATCCTTCGTGTAAAAAATAAATTTTTTATTGAAAATTGGAGAAGGCAGTAGGTATTGAGGAGATTTCTCCAAATTATTTCATGTAGATTTGGTAGTCTGCTAAACTAGGACTAGTGTGGAACAATATACTGCAGTGAAGTATGAGGCATAATTAATGTGGTCAATGCGTGCTGAAATGATAGAGATACAAATAGTGAAGAATGAAGGGAGGGATTTTGTGAAGAACTGGCCGATGTATGAAAGAAAGCAGAGTGTGTGAGAAGCAGGAAGGAGATAACATGAGTGCAGAAGCAGGAGGTAAGAGCAACAATGGTGGAAGGAAGGTGGAATATGTCGAGAAGGCAGAAAAGATAGAATGGTTGTTTTCAGTGTGAGAGAACC
>WOFM01000129.1:140584-283251 GCA_011428145.1 Ericerus pela
ATTCAGTATTGTCATTACACACGACAACGAGGACGAGTGCGGATTACAGAATTGAAGTTCGCTTAAAATCGTCTTCTTCAGCATTTCGAATCGATTTCGCTGTTTTGTGCTTTACATTCTCTTTTAGCGAATTAGATCAGCGTTAGGGCTCGGGGTACGTTTACGTTTCGTTTCCCTCCGTGTTATTTAAAATTTTTCTTAATTTTTTTTCTTTCTCATTAGTTCGTAAGAAATTATATCCGGAAGTTGCTGTTTTGTGTTATACAATTTATTTCGTTTTTCGCGTCTTATTTTTGTGTTTCTGTCCATAAAAAAAAATCGCATATTGCTCGATTTTGTGTGCTCGCATACGTCAGAAAATACGCAAAGAGGTGGGTACTGAATTGTTTACGTCACATTATGTAATGTATTTCCTACTTATTGATATTGTGCTAATACAATATTATTTACGGATATACATCAATCAAGTCTAATCCGGAGGATACTGGTAAGGTAATTCAACTCGACTAGATGTTATTTTTATCCACGACTATGAATCCTGTGTAGAGAAGAGATTAGAGAGGAACCCGTTATAATCACTGGATGTTTCTTTTACCCATATCATGTATATTACTGCTAATATTGTAGTATAACGTATTCCTTCAATACTTTTTTTTAATTTCGCAGATATATTCGAGTCCAATGGAATCTGATAGTTGGAGTTTACCATCTAAAACCGGTCTTTACGATCCTGAACTGGAAAAGGATGCCTGTGGTGTAGGGTTCATCGTCGCAATTGATGGAAAAAGTTCGCATAAGGTAAAGAATGTTTTATCATGAAACATTAGCTCTGTTTGATAGGACTACACCAACTTACACCAACCTACACCTGGAGGGCGATTCCACAAATGCAGGAATGTTATAGGACTTTGCACCAAGTTTTACTTGAATATTTGTGGAATATCCCTACCGGTGTAGGTTGGTGTAAGTTAGTGTATTCCTATCAAACAGAGCTATTAATTACTAGCATCTCGCGCCAGCTTTGCTAAAATATCATTGGGTCAATTCTCATGTTCTTATATCATCTATAATTGGATAAGCATTTTCATTTTATTTTCTTTCATGTAATATTGAATTTTTACATCTACCATCAAAGATACACATGAAGATACCAAAATTTAACAATTATCCCTCAAAAAATTTTATAAAAAAATGCAGTAGTTGAAGTGGTTTGAACATGGCACATCCAGCCACTTAGCCATGCCATGACCTATTACGCCACAAATTACTTCCAAAATCTTCAGTTTTCAACGCTCTGTAATACACAACCATAAAAAACATTAATATAACAAATAGAAATAATATTCTGACGGAGATGCTTGTCAATAAATGGCTTATTTTTATTTTTTTTTGGATTTGTGATTTTTGGAAGACGACTTACAATATACATTGCGTTTCTTTCGAATGTTTTTTGTTAACAGTTCGTTAAGAATTGTTAATTAAGTACTAAAATCGCTCCTATTGAGAAGTTTTTTTTGTAAATCCAAATTCATGAAGATAGTTTTTTCAAACTTTATTTTTTTCAAATGTCGTGGCTTGTGTTATTTGTAAATAAATAATATTTCACTCAATTAGTTACTACCAAAATGAGTGATTATCATGAGTGGCTAACTAGTAATATTTTTTTCAACGAATCCACCCAAAAGAGGTTATTAATTATTCGATTGAACTGGTAAACTTCATTCAAGAATAGAATTTTAGATATAATTAAATATTGAGAAGTGAACATGGTTGTTTGTTTAAGAATCACCATGTGAAATAGCTCTTTTTCATTGGACATTTTGCAACTTACATACAGATGAATGGTGCTGTGATAGTGATTTCTAAATTAATAATTATATTTTTTATTGTTCCGTCCTGTTTTTGCAGACGATTCAGTTCTTCTACAAAAACGTGTTGAACAAATTATAGACAACTATTATTCCTAATTCTTGGAATAATAGCTGTCTATATTTCACCTAGCTTCTTACGAAGGGACATCACCAGATCTGTTGACAATGAAGAGTCATCATATTTGGTGGATGTTCCATATCACGCCACCTTTTTGGTTGGCCATCTTTTGATTGAAACAAAGAAAATGAAAGTAATGTCATATCATCATTTCGAAGACATGGTCATTCCTAAACCTACAGTCGAGTAGAGACGTTAGGGTCCATGCTATTTGCTATGGACATTAGGTATCACTAGTATTAAGAAATAGTAATAAGTATAATTCTAAAGTGTTTGTAATAATTGAAGTGAAATATTAATAAAAGATAATATTCAGAAATTATCTTATTTGTTGAGGTAATTTAAAAGTATTGAATTACTCTCGCAACAAATTGGTGCCCAAACAAAAAAACCTTCGGAAGCAAAATTTAAAAATAATAATTCTGTTCAAATAAAAAAATCTCAATTTCTCGTAAAGTAAAAATATTTTCCATTCGCGTAAAAAAATATTCTAAACCGCTCGCAAATAATTAAATTAATTTTGCTGAAGCAAATATTTTCGGGTAACTATTAAATAAACTGTGGCTAAAATATTTCATATAGTCAAAACAAAATTAAACAAACGTCTACGAAATCAAATCTTTATTGCAGAGGACTGCAAACATTTGATTAAGACCGATAAAAATAAAACATTTAAAAATAAATTACTAACAAAAAACAGATCTAAAAATAAACTTAAAAATAAAACGAAGATCCAGATCTGGTTCCTGAAATTCAAAAAGAATAGAATCAGCCCATCCGGTATCCAAAACCACAAAACAGAGAATGAGAAGTCACTCACCAACAGCGTCAATCCAAACGAAACTAACGATAAACTACAAAAGACTACAGAGTACCACTTGCCAGTTAACTGTAAGCAAATTATAAATTTATCTTCCGTCATTTCAGAAAAATTTGAAACCGTTATTGATATCGTAAATAATATTGTAAAATGCAAAATCTCCCAACCCTCGCGAATGTCTGAGAAAAGTGAAAGTACGAGTACATCTCCCCCGGATATTTTAGATTCAAAATCCGAAGACAATATTTTAGAACTCGAAAATCACCTTAAAAATTTGTATGAAAACCTGTCTGAAGAAGAAAACTACCCATTCCTTGGTAATCATTGGGGAAGTCGAGTATCCACTTCTTTTCTTTACTGTGTTCTAAAAACTGCAAAAGTTAAGAGGATAGAAGGAAGAACACATATCGAACTCCAGAAAAAACTATACAAAGGTAGATATCCTAAACATTGGTTGTTACATATATTATACTTAAACCCCAACACTGAGAAATTTGAAAGAATGAGTAATTTTGATAGATTAATCGAAGAAAGTAAAAGTTATCGTAGGGTAACAAGAAGTATAAAAAATAAAGACCCTAGCGAAGCAGAGGAAATCTTCTCCGATACAGAAGAAGAAGATCTAGAAAATAAAGGAAAGAAATTAGAAACAGAGAAGAGAAAAAAGGAAGAAACAGAAAGAAGACTAGCGAGACAAAGTCTCAGCTCCAGTTTTGAAAAACTTTTGTCTAAGGTATCACACCACATATCACATAAGAAATCAATTTCGGTTACATCCAATTTCTCTCTCCCAAATGACGAAGACGAAATCTTCCTTGGAGAGGAATGAATTCTAAACCAAATTTTTGTCAACAAACCCTCAGTCTAGTGCTGATTTGTCACCATTAGTCCCTCAAGGACAGGGAAAGTCCTCACAGACCGAAATCCAACATTCAATTCAAATTCTAGAAAAACCAATAAATAAAAATCAAAATTTAACTGCCGAAAATTTTTTTGACCCTATTAATTTATTACCCCCAGAAATACGTGTAGAAATTCTTGATCAAAAAGAACCAGCGTATGTCAACATAGTAAACGTTGAAAATAAAAATAACTCATTTCTAAAATTGAAAAATAAAAATATGACCCTGGAAGACTACGCTGAAAATAATGCACGATTGCTTTTGCAACAACAACAAGCGAGATTCGTGGCAGCAAATGACGCCTACACACAACACAACCTAGCGATGAATAATTACTGGAAAAGGTCAGAAAGATGGACTCCGAACCATTTTTCAAATGGCCCCGATGAGGACATTCTTGAATTCCTTTTTGAATACAAAACTCAGGCAAAAACCTTCGAGGCAACTGAATATGAAATGATAAGAAATCTAAATATAGCCCTCCGTAGTACAGCTCTAGAACTGTTAGCAGTAGAAAATGAAATAACCCCAGAAACCTCATGGTCAGAAGTAAAGAAAATCTTAACACGTATCTTCAAAAAAGATAAAGATACGGTAAAAAAACGTATCAAATTGTTGAAATTTGACGATACATATTTTAGTACAAACATACCAAAATTTTTCCAACTTTATAAACAACTCGATGCTACAATTAGCGAGAAAAAAATCTGTGACCTCTTACTCCCCAGACTAACAGGAGAAATGAGGAAATTCTTTGCATCCAAAAATCTCCAGACACCAAAAGTGGAATTTTAAAAACATTTACAGATTGGAAGGAATTTAAAGAAAAAGCTTTAGACTTAACCGATGTTCCAAAAATGGAAGAGATGTTAAATAAAGCAACAGAAACTATCGCCAAGCTAACAAAACAGATGAAAGAGATGATGAAGGGTAAAACTCCTGAGAAAAAAGAGCCAGTGAAACCCATAACTCCGCCTATCTCCCCTACTGACCCTGTTATTGTGGCATTAGTGGAGGCAGGATGGAAACCCCCGAATGCCAACAAATGAAATCTAAATCAAACCAGGAATCAGACGACAGAAAATGAAAATACAGAATCTAGACCACGTAGAGAATGAAATTCAAATAATAATAATAACAATAACAAAACAAATGATAATAACCCCAGAAGAAGGCAGTCTAGAGAAAGAGAATCTAATTGACCGCGGAATAACCAAAATTCCTATAGACCCCAAAGGAGAGAAACTTATCACAAACAAAATAATAATCGATATCCTCCTAGAGAGATAAATTGCTTTAATTGTGGAAGAATGGGACATTTATCAAGAGATTGTAGACTACGTAATCATAGTACACCTCAATTCCCGCAAAGGAATTTTAGACTGCCACGATTCAATAACAACTTCGCATCAAATTTTGGTCAGCCATTCAACCCCTATGGACCACTGCAACAAAATAACTGCACAAGCATATAATGCTGCAGTTATAAATCCACAACCATGGGCAAATGCAGCAAGTTATGCATTACCCTCATACAACTTGCGAACTCCTGATGTAGTTCCAAGTATCCAACAACAGAATTTCCCGCAACAACCAAAAAACTTGCAATAGAGCCCGTTTGCTCTATACCATTCTATGGCCATGACTTTTGGGCTTGTAATGGCAACGTCCATCATCCGGACTGAGCTGCTCACCTAGTGTTAGATCCACACGCGCCGCATAATTGGAAAATTCCTATCCGTAGTGCATCAATGAAATTAGTCAGGGTGAGATGTAAACTAATCATTCCCTGCAACATTGTGAGCCATGAAGAGTATGAAACACAGGGAACAGTCGACAGTGGCTCTGAAGTGACGCTTGTACAATACGACCTTGTAAAGGATAATGTGATCAGACCTGCAAGAGTGTGTATGGTAGCCGCCAACGATAGTGTTATAATCGTTAAAGGAGTCGTAGAAATCACCATAAAAATGGGTGACCTCCTCCTCGCTGTGGAAGCATATGTAACCTCTAAGGTGACCACACCTTTACTTCTCGGATACGACTTTTTAGATCGACATAATGCCGACATATTATTTAGTAAGAAATTATTTAAAATAGGACCACCATGGAAGCGTGAAACATTTAGTATAATTAAGTTTAAGGAAGAAAATTGCGAAGGATTTATTAGAGTAGACAAAGATTTCTGTATAGAAATAAATAATGAGTATTGTGTAAACCTGGATCTGGAAATGGGAAAAGCAGATCCAGATGAGTGGTTTTTAACAAGTTACGGTTTAGAAGGCGAATATATTGTTGATGATTTAGGATGGCCAGCCTTAAGATTCTACAGTCCACACTTCAACACCCAGATCGCACAAGGGACAGTTTTAGGACGCTATAGGCTTTGACAGCCGACTATGCGGGACCATCAGACCAATTCCGTCTGCCGTGGCCAACCCAGCATCCAACGCATTACATTGGGGGATACTGTGGGTAACCAAGGTGAGGAGGTTGATATGCTAAAACTTGTCCATATAACACGATCTGATGACAGCGTTATCCACGACAATGAAGGAACACAAGTGAAAATTAATAAGAATTTAACAAAGGAACAGAAACAGGCAGTAGTAAGCGTTCTAAAAAAATATATCCATATATTTATGGAAGAACCTGCCAAGGTAAAACCTACAAAATTAAAACCAGCACATGTCTACTTGAAAACAGACAAGCCGGTTCAACGTAGAAATTACCATATGGGAATTTTTGAAAAAAGAGAAATTAGAAAGAAAATTAAAGAATTTAAGAATGTGGTATTATTAAGAGAGCAAGCTCTAGATATGAGAGCCCAGTATTTGTTAAGAAGAAATCAAACGGAGTTTATAGATTATTAGTAGATTATAGAGGTGTAAATGAAATAGTAAAAAAAGATACGAGCAGAGTCCCTCGTCTCCCCAAAATTTGGGATGCGTTACGTGATAAGAAATACTTTGTAACAATTGATCTCAATCAGGGATATTACCAAATTCCCCTTGATGAAGAATCAAAAGCAGTAACAGGAATAAATGTTGGAGGAGTAAGCTACGTATTTAACTCCATTCATATGGGACTAAGTGCGAGCCCCAGCATTTTCCAAAAAACTATGACCGATTTATTCAACCATATCCTAGAAGACAAAGTCTTAGTCTATCTAGATGATATCTGTGTCTTTGGCGAAACCTTTGAAGAAACACTAGAAAATTTGGAAGAAGTTCTAAAAGTACTAGTTGAAGCAGGTTTACTAATTAAAACCAGTAAAAGTAGCTTCTTCAATGAAAGTATCGAATACTTAGGACATAGAATTTCATATAATAAATTAGAACCATTAGATAAAAACATCAAACCGATTCGTGAAGCTCAACCACCTAAAACGTTAAGTCAACTACGTAGATTTATTGGTTTAGCAAATTATTATTGGAAAATGATTAAAAATTTTTTGCAAATCACAGCACCATTAACAGACTTAACAAGAAAAGAAAATGTTGAAGCAAATAATAAAATAGCATGGAATGGCAAAGCACAAAAAGCATTCGATAAAATAAAAGAATTAATCACTTCAAATCCAATTCTTACAATCTACAATCCTGATGCTGAAAAATACGTCGAAGTAGACGCATCAAAAACAGCCATAGGAGCAGTAATAATGCAAGTAGACAGAAAAACAAAAGAGCCACACCCTATAGGATGTTTCTCAAAGAAAATTCCTAAGAATCAACAACATTTATGTTCTTTTGATTTAGAAATGTTGGCTATTACTGAAACTTGTGAATATTTCAGAGAATTTTTAGTCTACAAAGAATTTAATATTTTTACGGATCATGAACCTTTAACATACTAAAGTCAAATGAAAAAACCAAATGCAAGATTAAATAGACTAATCTCAAAATTAGGAGAATTTACGTTTAAAATCAGACACATTAAAGGTGAAAAAAACAAAATTGCTGATTATCTATCCCGTCTAGAAGAAGAAGAAGAGGACAATTATGCAGAGTTTCGAAACGGTCAATTCATAATACCAGAAGGAACACCTGATCCTCCTAATATTATTAAATAAGAGAAGAAAATCAAAGCAATAACACATAGTATGAAAAAGAAAGAAAGAGATTCAGACATAGAAAGTGACAATTCGGAAGGCGATCGAAGTTCCATCCTATCCGATAACTCGGAAAAATCTGGAAACTCCGATGCGTCCACAAATTCTCAACTTTCCGAAATTTCAGAAAATTCCGAAATAGGGAACCCAACTGACATCACAGATCAAGAAATCCACAACTTATGGAATTTACAACGTGAAGACAAATATTGGGGAATCATAATAAAAATTTTAGAAGGTGGCAACGAGAAAGTGTTAGGAAAAGCTTAAAAATGAGAAGATCACGCAATTTAAACCCATTTTTTCTTGATGAAAATGGAATTTTATGGAAAAGAAATGATCACTCTGAATATCACTATGCCGTACCAGTAATTCCTGACTCCCTCATACCTCAGATACTAAATATATGTCATGAGAGTCAAAGCGGGGGAGGACATTTTGGAATTTGTAAAACTCTTACCAAAATACGTGCTCGATACTACTTTACGCAAATGCTTAAAATAGTCTCGAGGCATGTACGTTTGTGCTATCAGTGCCAAATTAACAAAAACATTAACGAAAAATATGGACACTTAAAACCAATTAATCCTGAAGAATGCATACCCCTTGCACATATCCAAATTGATTTCATCGGAAAATTTAACACAAATAATGAAATGAAATTTGTCATAGTGGGAATAGATAAGGCAACAAAATATTGTTGGACCAAAGCAGTAACCCAACCAAACACACACTCGGTATTTAAATTTTTAAAAGAAATTGTACGTCATTACGGAAAACCAACGAAGATTATGTGTGACAACGGAACTCATTTTTTGAACAAATACGTGCAAAATTATTGTAAAAATAACGGTATTAAAATATTCTACTCTACGTCATATTCACCTCAAACTCAAGGACAAGTAGAGAAAATGAACGGAACGATAAAAAAAAATGTTTGCAAAATACAAAAGTACCGATAGCGAAGAATGGCCAGACGACGTGCATAACGTAGCCTTGACCTATAATATGACACCTATCGAAGGATTAAATAATCACGATCCGTTTTATCTAATGCACGGTTATAAAGGAGAACCCCCAATAAATTTAAACATTCCATCACCACTTATCAGTAAAACCAGAGAAGAACAGATAAGTGAAGCAGACAAAATTCAAAAAACAATTCCAAATTTTGATAAAAAGAATTCAATTAAATATTCAAAACGCTATAATAAAGGAAGAAAAGAAATTTCTTATGAAACTAATGATTTATTTCCCTTGAAAGCACCGATAAATTACGGAAAAGGCAAGATAAAATTTCTAGGACCATATAGAATAGTAAAGAAAATTTCAGATTTAAACTATGTAATTCGCATAACTTCCAAGGATGGAAATAGCATAGACGATACAGTTCATATAAGAAGACTTACGCCTTATAATGCTCGTTCTAATGCTAATTTACCATCGAACATTGAAGACATTACATCCGATAATTCGGAAAATGAAGAAAATATTCCTGAAGCTAATCTAAAAAGAAAAAGAGGTAGACCAAAGAAGGAAAAGAGCTCTGAAGAAAATGAATCAGAGGACAAAATTAAAATCATTGTCAAACGTCCAAGAGGAAGACCACGAAAAGGAATTTTAAAGAAATCTGGTAATAAAAATAAAAACAATAAAAAGGTAACATTTAATGACGAAGCATTATTAAAAGGGAAAGACTGTTCAGAATGGAGAAATAAATTTGAATTAAAAGACCCAGAAAAGAGAAGGATAACCTTACAAAAGATTCAATCGATTATCCAAAAACAACGATTGGAAGAATTCAAATTGTTTAATAGGTGTGATGAGGGAAAAAGTATAACACAACCTTTGTCTCTACCTATTCTACCTTTTCCTCCAGATATTAAAAAACCGAGCGAGTCAAGTTTGGAGGAATACGTGAAAAGAAACTCAGAACCACCACCCGAACCACTGTATTATAGCCCTTGTAATTTAATTCGAGATAACTACAGATAATATATATATTGTAAGGACCATTTACTTACACATTGTTTCCCCCTCAAAAATAAAATTTTTTTACTCACCAACTACCAATCATCCTGTGCATCCAATAAAAAAAGCCTTTTCAGCATCAGGCTTGACCTCGCCTTGTTCTGCAGCCTTGGGATGATTGGCAGGCTCGGGCTCAGGAGAAACTGATCGTCGCCTGAACTGCTGATGTCAAGGAACCAGGAACATACGCCGATTGGATACAATCATTTTGCTTGGACCAGCACTTGGCTCACTTCTCAGTTCAGCTCCTCGCAGAACACGACGATTGTGAGAAATGGTTAATTTCTCCGACGGCTCCAAAACACGCATAACCTCAATAAAATGAGGAGTGTCATTTATTACAATTTTTTGCCGATAAAAGTGAACAAGGTAATCAACCAAATACTGGAACTAGGACCTGTCCATGATCGTGTTAGCATACGCAGTATTAGTAATTGCAAAACAAACTTTGGCACCAAAATTTAAAGGTTGCATTGCCATGATGACGGTAGTCAAAAGATTCAGACCAATGGCGTATCAGGTAATGTCAGACGGGGTTACATCAAGCGTCGAAAAGCAAACCACGGATCCTTCCCACCTCCATAAGCTTGCCTCTGGGAAGAGGAAACTAAATTGCGAGGCAAGTTGCACCATCGATTGCAAACAACACTCACATAAACTCTGAGGCATTACATGCCTCCACGATCCAAATGAAGTGTTCAGTGAGTCGCCAGGAAAATTTTTTCGATACAGATCTACCCCCGTTGGACCATAATCCGCTGCCAGGAATGAGTGAATGGCTTTGAAAATCTTCCAAAGCCCTATCACGCCAGTAAACAGACACGGACAACGCGGCGACCAGCAACGCAAATAAGGAAGAGATACTTGCGTCAGTATGAAACTCTCCAATGTTTTGACAATTCCCATGTCCGGTACCATAAACTTAGGTAGAACGCGTAATTCCGCCGGAGACGGATACAAAGGAGCATCCTGAAGGACATCCTCACTAGCACAATCCATCCCTAAATTCACTATTTTATCAAATTTGTAAAATAAATCCTTGTTAAGTTTCATTAAAAATAAAAACAAAAAGAATAATGAAGTTTACGAAAGAAAGAAAATTATAACTAATAGGAACATAAACTATAAATCTAAAGACAGAGGAGGACGGAGAAAATCAAGTCAAATCAACATATCGAACACACCGAGAAGACTGCGATACCTCCATATATATCCGACTTGTAAAGCAAGATGAATTCTTGCTGAACAATTGAAATATACTGGAGTTTGCCATCTTCCAAGGTCTACAGCCTGAAAATTCCAAGAAGACAAAGCAAGGAGACACCCGAATGGCTTGAAGAAATAAAGAAACTGCAAAGTTGCGCATCTATGGAAAATGCATGGTGTATACAGAGATCGAAAAACATGTTGAAGATCATAGATCTAATTACAGATATTCAGCTACTTAACGAAGCGATTATTAAGGAATTTGACCGAGAACCTTCAAAAAGAAATAAATGTGGCATACAAATGCTCGGTAACTTTGACACATGGTGTTGCAATGTCATGACACTTTCTCAAGGTAATGATTTTATAGAAAATGAGAAGAACCTAAAAACATAATACAAAAAACTTCGAGAATCTGTAATAGAAAACCATGCTGAATTATTAAACGTGACAAACGATATAAAAAACTTTGAAAAAATCGAATTCGAAAATTCGAAAATTCTGAAAGAAAATGTTCAAGCACTTAAAGACGTGATTCAAAATCAAAACAACGAAATAATTATTGAAGCTAGATGCGAACTCATCTTTGACACAGCTAAAACTCTTCACGCTAGTTTAGTCACCAAAAATGGTAAACTCAGCCAGTTATTTCTTTCTTGCAAAAATAACCATCTTCCAGCAGCAATAATCAACGAAACAACCTTAAAAGAAGATTTAATAAAAATTAAGAAAATCGCAGAAAAATCAAATTTTGCCATAGTTCTAGACAAAAAATCAATCCAATCCTACTACAGAACAAAACTAGTTAATTGTTATGTGACAGGAAACGAAATAGAAATAGAAATCAAAATTCCACTCCAGAACCTCCATGCTCAATATGAACTATACAACTTCATTCCACTAGCTTTTCGAACGCATGACAATAAAATTTGCTCTTGGGATCAAGAACCTTCGATCTTATCCCACAACAAAGCTGATGGATCAATACGAATCATAACTGGAACAGACATTGATCTTTGTGGCAAACATAGTTTGTTATGTTTTCTCCCACAAGACCGCACAACCAATAATAAAGGTAATTGTGCGAGGGCATTATTCAAAGGCATGAAATATGAAGAAATAATAAAGAAATGCACCTTTAAATGCGAGATAAATCATGATGAAATCGTAGTCAAACAAATTGAAATGAACCAATTTGCAATAACAAATGCTAAAAATCCATTGATATCAGTTAACACTATAACAAAAACAAGCACCAGTATAGCTGTTAATGACTCATGACCTGGAGCGACCCTACTAACAGTTCCATGTGTAGTAGAAATCCAACAGCTACAGAAAGAAAACAATGTAGAAACAATCATTCCAGCAGGATTCCCATGTATAGACGAACCTTAAAAGAACATTCTCATCGAACATCATTTACCGCTAGTTTGGACAAAATATCAATTTATGGAACTTGATTTTGGCTTACATCAATCATTCAAATTTCCGAATATGTCTATTGCTTATAATAATAAATGGCATGACGACATACCCTATCTTTCACCAATAACTCCTATTCATAAACTCGAAGAAAGATTAAAATCAGAAGAATTGAAAATCCCTGATCTAGGATACCAGGACACAATAAACACGGTACACTTACTACTAATAGGTTGGTGTAGTCTATTAACACTCTTAGTAGCCATATTGGTCTACGTGAATTTAAAAATAAATTGTGTTGCTATCAATGCACACAATCAAATAAATGATTTGGCATTGGGAACAATACGTAAAGACCTCAATTAAAAAATAGGACTTTGGACCGTTATTCATTCTCATTTTGTAGTCTGTTTTGTGATACATCAGCAGGTATGTTTTTAGGGATGCTGTTTTCAAATTTGATATTCATTTTTTCATTCAACCCATTCTCCAGTCACCAGGGGTTTCAAAAGGGGGGCCAATTTTAGACTTCTCATATTTGGTTCAATTTTAAGATTACATGAATTCAGGGGTAGTTTTGCAATATTTTGTAAGAAGCAATATATTTGTATATTGTTGTTTTTACTTAGTTATTTTTTGTTAATTTGGTGATTTTCAACATTGACTGATCAATGGTGGCTAAGTTTCTAAATCTGGTATGGAGCAAAACAAAATTTTTTTGAAGGTTGATATCCTACTTTGTTTGGGCCCTCACCTCACCCTTTTGCTTCACTCTTTGATTGGTTTTGTAGAATTTTTTTCATGTGGAGTGTTGCTCCATATGGCAGCTCCTATGTTTAGCAACTGGCCCTCGCTTCATTTGGGTTAGGCGCCAATGTGACTAATTGATATTTTTCTTAAGTTAATTATGTAAATAAAAATAAGTAATATTGAAACTAGTGAAAAACGTTGAGAGAGAGAGAGAGAGAGAGAGAGAGAGAGAGAGAGATTCAATAATTCCCTAAATCAATTCATGTTCCTCACTAATTTTTCACAGCCATTTCCATGAAATTCGTGTCAATGAAGGAAATGAAGTCTTTTTGCCAGGAATTTTTATAAAAACCTGATTTGACTAATTTACTGCAACATTTATGGGATGGGAGAAAGGACACATGTGAGGGCTCTATATGTATTTAACAGACACTCGTAGCCCTAATAAAAAGAAGAAAGATATGCCAGTATTTTTCTCCCTTTTGGGAAGTTCTTTCAAAGTGGATTTGATGTCTCTTGAAAGTGGAAAATTTTTTTCTTTTCTTTTTTATATTTGATTAAAAACTTTGACTATATAGTGCTGGACCAGTAAAGAAAGATGATTTCTGGTTAGACATACCGACGCTAAAGAGGTAACCAGAGCATACCTTTTGACGTACTTTGCTTTGTGTTTACATACGCTATCCTTGTGAATTTAAGGGAAGTCTTTATTAAATATATTCTAAATTGGTGAATTCAAGAAAAATATCAAAAATATGCAGAAGGTACGCTAGGGTTGCCTACTTTTTCGCTGGCATATCTTGATATTAAAAAGTACATTGGTCTTATGGAGCTTTACTGGTCCAGTACTGTATATTCAAAAGAAAACTTTTCTCTGTATACCACACTTATAAATTCCTTGTCTGAAATGAGCATATTGTACAAGGTACTTGAGAAAACTAACATCCATTTCTATTTTGATCTTGTAGTTTGGTTTCTTTTGTGTTGTAAATGATACCAGCAGCCAGATTGGATAAATTGTTATGGGCATAGCTGCAAAGAATGGTATGGAAAAAAATAAGGAATTTCATCGTGTGACGTGGTTAGGCATGTTTGTATTTACAACATTTTTATGCTATTTTTAACTTGAAAGTTAGTTATTGAAGCTTGTAACATTGGGGAGTAGTCGTTATAGTTCAAAATTTTAATAAGGAGTAGGCCACCCCTCATTACCAGATTAACGACAGAAGATGTGAATAATCTGATGAATTTTGAATTTTTTTTCAAAAGTTAATTTACCAAAAGTTTTGATGAAATTTTGAAAAATATTGATATTTTTTGAAAAGACAAGTACTAATATTAGTGAAAGGGATTAAAAAAACCTAGAGCCAACTCATTTTGTAAACATAGGCCTAAGGGAAAATGAGAAACTTACATCCTTTTTAGACTTGGTATTGTTATTTTAAAGGTGATTTTCCAAATTAAATGTAGGTCCAACTCATTTCTTAAATTATGTAACCTAACATATTTCTTAGAATATGTAGGCCTAAGGGGAAATTACAAACTTATGTGGTGTTTAGGCTTAGTGTTGTGATTTTAAAAGTTATTTTATAAATAAAATGTAGGTCTAACAGATTTCTTAAATGAGGCATAAAGAAAAATGACAAACTTTTATGCTGTTTAGGCTAGATATTGTATTTTCAAAGGTCATTTTATAAATGTAGGTCCTACGTATTTCTTAATTGTTGGCCTAATAGAAAATGAAAAACTTGTATGTCGTTTAGGCTAAAAATTCTGACTTAGAAGGTGAATTTTCAAATTAAATACAGGCATAAGATATTTATTTAATTTAGACCTAATGGAAAATGACAAACTTTTATGCTGTTGAGACTAGGTATTGCGATTTTAAAGATAATTTTTCAAATTAAACGTAAGCCTAAGATATTCATTTGATTTAGGCTTAATAGCGTTGAGATACACACCAATCCTTTTTTCCTCACACCTTAAACTTACGCTTAAATCATACTATCTCGTAACAGTACTTTCGTTCCCAATCAATCAACTAGGTATCTATTCGTATCGATTCGCAACTATTTATTTATCTCCATTTAACTATTGATCGATAGTTAAACTCTTTAATCATATTGTAAAATGCTAACCTTCAACTCATCAGGTAGCATTGCTCGGTAACAATCTTCTATAAAACCTGAAACATAAAAAGCGAATTTAATAATTTTATTTAAACTCCTATGTTTAAACTTAAGTTTATTAGTCCATGGTAAACAAAAGTATGTTCGTAACAAAGTTTAAATGCTAATTTTTGTGTTTAATAACATACTCGTCTGAAAAAATCATCAAATATAATTTAATTGGTCAAAGTTTGATTTACTGGAAATTTATTATTGAACGTCGTCAGTTATTGAAAATAATTTGCGCCCTGCTCGTATGTCAAATTTTGGTCAAGCTTACGAATTTCCAAGGCTGTCAGCAATTGTTTTTTTGTCAGAGTCCCTGCTTGTGTCATCTGAAAATGTGCAAAACCATTAGTCATCTTCCTGTATGTATGGGACTAATTCGTCACAGCTGCAAGATTGGTCAAATGTCGTCTCGAACCTTTCAAAATTTAAATGATGCAAAGAAGTCAGAAATCTAGTCAACTTAGTCAAAATCATCATAAAACAGCAGTCAAATTTTAAAATCGCTGAAAACCTCGTCAAAATGTCAGTAAATGTAGTCAACAGAACTGAAAATCGTCAAAGTGGTAATCCAAGTCATAAAAATTAGTCAGAGAACCATCAAGAAACGTCAACAAAGAAATCAACATTGAAAAACTCAAATTTTGGTTCATCAAACTTTCGTATTAATTCTGAAAATTTGATATCAGAAATTGTGAAATTTTGATTATTTTATGTGAAAAATATCATTCACCATTAAAAAATAGTTGATTTCGATACCAAGTGTTCCTAAACCGGACAATTTTTCGTGATTTTATTTGCATCTTTATTGCTCACTTTTGGATGTGAGTGTACCAGTCTGCACGACTTACGCAAAATTAAACACGACTCGTTTCATTCGTTTGTTGATCGAGCTACAACACTAACTTTCATTTGTGTTTTTATATGTTACAAGTTGAAGCACCCATTTAACAGATGGGGTAGACAATAATACCATAAAATATCACTAAATATCTCACTTATTTTCTAAATTTTCTTAATCGAGTAAGAAACAATTCTGTAATTCAAAAAAAATACTAACGCAGCAGCTGTTCCGTTAAAAAAATTAGGTTTTTGAATAAAGTAAAATTATAGGTAATCACTGAAACGTTATTAATAGATCGTAATAAATGTTTGTTTCAAATTACATTCCTTTTCGTCCAAAATTAGGTGAAATAAAAACAAAAGTAGTGTTACCAGAAGTACAGTGAGAACGATCCGCACCAAAATTTATAGCAATTTATAATATTTGTACCAAATTACGTGCTTATCGGATAAAAATTGCGACCTGTACCGTGATAGCAAGAAATTGGTTATATATATGTATAATGAATTTGAGTTATTGGTGCCAAAATTTTCATTGAATTTGGAAATGAAAAACATACCTATCTCGACCCCCAGGTTGTTCAATGATGTTAAGGTTAATAAGTAGATTTTCAGTAGAAAACCTACTTGAAAAATCAACCTCTTATTATTTTCTGTACATACTAAGCTTTGGGGGATTGGTCTACACTCACTCTTCACTGGCTCCAATTACAAATTCTAGATGACCAAAATGATATACATGTGCCTATACATTGATTATGTCCGATAGGTGGTGAAATATTAGGCAGAAAGCCGTTTGTGTGTGCGTGTGTGTGTGTGTGTGTGTGTGGGTGTGTGTGTGTGTGTGTGTGTGTGTGTGTGTGTGTGTATGTGTGTATGTGTGTTTTGGGGGGGGTGATAATACGCAGAGCACCCAGTTTTGTTCTAGTATTGTCTCTCGCCGCCGTTATTTCGTGATTAATTAGTTTTAGGTGAAATTTGATGGTAAAAATGAATTTGTCCTTAAAAAGTCGGAGAGGTCGTTACTAAAAAAATTTTTTGCCACCATTAGTTTCTGAAATAAATAACAAATTAAAAAACGGCAAATTTCTCATTAATTTGCAGTTTTTTTTATGGCCGATTTATGAAAAACTAATAGCTGTAACGAATATAGACGAACATTCTTTAAAATGTCCGCCTATATTTTTACACAGACGAATTCATTCGTCTTATTTTTTATTTTCTCACACTTTTTTTTATTCTTCTTATTCTTTGTACAAACGTAACAGAGACAATTGCTCAATTCTATTATTCTTGTGTTGTAAATGAAACATTATTATATTTTATAAAAAGATTTTCGTTGAAAATTAATTGAAGTCTTAATCTCTCAACAAAGTTAAGGTCCACTATAGTGAAGTGGATACCTAGTACATTCAAGTTTAATTTATGAAGTCTATTTTATTTTATTATAAATATTTATTTGTGGTTTTCCTCAAATAAATATTTCGTAAAGTGTCAACGTCAAAAATAGGAAACAAATTGTGAACCAACACCTGTTTTTGGCGTTACAATAGCGATAAAAAATAAATTTTGGTAAAGAATCCAAGCAAATAGTTTCTTCTTTTCAATAGTATGAACCTCAGCTTTGTTGCTTAAATAGTAACTGAGAAATTGTGAAGTGAGAAAAGAACAATTTTTTTTAAATTAAAATGTGAGTATGAAACGAAAAACATACCCACTCCCACGCTTGTGTTCAAATACTCAGGCAATTTTAATGAGTAGATTTTTTTCAAAAATACACTTGAAAATTGGGATTCAGTTTTATCATTTAAATATATCAGTAAATATGTATATATTATATTTCCATTTTTTGCTCATTTTGGCATTTTTTGAGAATCTGTGGAGTCTCCGCTGTTTGATCTATGGTAATGAAACCTGGGGTAGTGTTACAGAGGCTTTCATGGGCTTACACATTATTTTGAAAAAAATTTTTAGTACTTTACGTAGTTTCGAAAGGAGGAATTCTCAAAGTTCTGCAAACCCACCGTGTTTTCATCACGATATCTCCCGTAAATTAAAAGATTTTAGCTTGAAACTTTCATAATAGTTGAAGACTATTAAGGACTCGTTTGGTATTAAATTTTAGCGAAATCCGTCGTCTAGTTTTTAAATGGCAGTCGTTGCAAAATTTGACACTTTTGGAAAATATACACTTACGGCGGTTGATGCGTAGACGAGATATTTACTGTTAAAGTGAACGAATTTACAATTTTCTGTATTTTGTTGTAATTTCATTCTTCAGGGGATAAATTATCCATTGGCCGAAGCCTTTTCCGTGGCATGTTGTGTTTTTCTTTCAACGAATATTTTCGTTGGAAACTCGTGACTTTCTTTCAGGCATTCACTTTCCATTTCGTCGACCTAGTTATGTTTTTTTTTCTCCCTCCATGCCAAATAAAGACTGTTGTTCGCCTGTCATTGACAAGGTTGAGCTTGGTCGTTGTTTTATTTTTGGTTTTGATGGTTTTTTGCTTGTATAATGTGAATAATTGGATGTACTCCGAAATTTCTCACGTTTATAATTCTGTAATAAGGACACGTGGTTTTTATTAAATAAAACTTTATGTAATAAATTCGTATCGATATTAGTTGGGACGTAGCAAAACACTATCAACTGAAATTTTTAAAATTGATCCTTAAAATGTGTACCGAAGTTACGGTGGGACGTATGAAATGAAATTTTCTCATGCCTCATTTTATTCACTTTTCATTCGAATGCGGAATAAATTAAAACTTCATTCAAGGATAAGAATTTATGGCAGATTGACACAATTGAGACGTGGCACGTCATCATTTGAGCTCACATTTGATTGATTTGGTTCATTTGAACCAAAGATGAAGTAGTGTATAGGAAATTAAGCGTACAAAATTTGTCCCGAACAAGTGATTTTAAAAAGGGTGAAAATGTATTTTTCAAATATTTTAATTTTCTTTCAACAAAGTTGATTAGTTTATTGGTGTCTCCAAAATGAAAATCAGCCACCTTTGATTCACCGCATTTCCGAACTGATTCACGATGAGTTGAATTGAAATCAATATATTCAGCATCAACTGACAAATGTAATTTAAATGCATTAATAAATTAGTTTTGGTCTGATATGAAAAGAATAAGTAATCTGGCGGATGGCGTGGATAGAAGCTGTTTTCTTCTTATTTCCCCCAGTAAAATATAAAACAACGCCAACTTACGCATTATTGGTATAATTTTGCTCAACTAATTTAATAATATGCAGCCATTTCAATTTTTTCAACGGACTTGAAGTTTTTAGTCGCATCCTTCCTTAACTTCGTCCCTGTGTATGAATTTTCAATATCCCGAACCTAAAAAGTTATCAAGTATAACGTCTTTTTTCTTCTGATAAATTTTTTTATTAATTACGATTTAAGTATGTATATGAAAATACTATTGAAATCCTGTGTGACTGGACTTTGTTACTTCGGATCGTTAATGGACTTGTAATTTACGTTTTGTAATTATGTTGTGGATTATACAGATTTTTCTGCAGAAAATTTTATTTTCCTTCGAATAATGTGGGTAGGTTTTAGTCATCTCGAACGCTACTCATGAAAATCGATATTGTCGTTATAAGAAGCGTTGTTCTCCCGGGTGGGTCATGAAAATTTTTGAAAAACTTGATTTTAGATTTCAATCAACATTTTTAAAAATTTCCGTATGGAGACTGGTAAAATTGTTCCTTGATTTTGGGTTCATCTGGTGATTTTTCTGGTAGCACTTGCACTTCCGATTTCTTGTGTTAATTGAAGTAGCAAGTCTTGATTTTCTAAGATTCGAGTCGAAATTCAATTACCTAATTTTATTTATAAAAATTTCAGGAATGCGTGGAAAGACAAAGACCACTTTAATCTTCATTAGCGAAATAAAAACTGTGGATATTAATGCTTCAATTTGAATTCTGCGAGGTACATTTTGTTAAATGCAGAATTTGTAATTCTCCTTCCCTAGATAAAGAGCTTTAATATCATCATTAGGTGATTAATCCAACTATTGATGGGAAAGGGAAAACTTCCCATACTATTTTGACCAGTCAGCGTGAAGAAACTTGTCGGTTATGGATACTTTAACATATCAATTTTAAGCCATTAATGTAGTTTGAAAAATTGGGGGTTTTTAGTTTTTGACCTGAAAAGGAAGAAAAAAGCTAACTATAATTTTTCCCAATTCTTCATTTTTTCTTAAGTATGGATCAAAACGAAACTACGAATTTTCATCATTGTATATCAGCCACGTTGAAAATACAGTTCGATTTTCATGCTGTGATGTGTCTGCATTATCATTTCGTTTGACGTACTTTTTGTGCCATTTTGAAGATTTTTTCATGGAACAAGAATATTGAATTCTATGTTCAGAATTTGATTATATGAGAGATTCTTCCGGGGTTAATTTCTCCTCATTCACTGTAATTTTGTATTTATCTTCAAAAATGACGTGGTCTTTGTTTCAAAAGTGTCTCTGAAATGTACTCGTATCTTTGTTCATTTTTTTCTGGAGATGGAGACAAACAAATTGTTATGTAGCTCGTTGATATTAAAGTTGAAATGAACAGTTGTTCAGTTGTACGTTATATTATGTATACGATGATGGAATTTATTCGATAAGAAGCTAAAATTAGAATTACCAATGCAGTGTTGCCATTTTTTTGAAATTTTTTTTGTCTGGTGTTATCAACGATTGTGTAAAATTGATGACGGACTGTAGTATTTGATGTGATGACTATTGGTCTGGTTTGTTCCTGTGTTGCATGGAGAATATCCATCCAAATTTTTTTTTTTACGATCTTTTTGTTTTCTTGTTAGCAGTTTTTAATTTGCATTCTCCAGTATATATCTATATATAACTGCGCCTGGTTCCGAATTTGCAAATTTCGATTAATCGTTTGAACAAATTTTGGTGATTTAAAGTGGTAGGATATATTTTAATTTCGGTTATTTTCTAAGTGGAGATTTTTTTCCCACCCAATAAGAGGTATCAATTTTAGATATAAATTACAAACAAATATATTTTCTCAATTTTCTAAAAAAAAATAAATAAATTTCCTCCGCATTGAAATGCTGATTATTCTAATCGCGTATTCCATTGAAGATTCTATAAAATGGAGAACACAATGTACCTACTGACATTTGCAATTTAAATTTTCTGGTTGCAGCTCAGTGCTCAATCGTTTCAAAAAATTAACAGAACTCTTGTCAATGCTTAAAATCGACACAAGTCTAAAGTTGAAAAAGAGAATTCCTTTAAAATTTCAGCTAAGCGATAAAAATTTGCGATAATTTGCTGGTTGAAGGAGCAGCCTTCTGTGGCGATATCGTCGTCCTTCGATAATTTGCCAACTGTTTAAACATCTCTTTGTATCGGTTTTTAATTTTGCATTGTTTGTGTTTCCACTATCAGCAGAATTGATTGGCTGTAAACTCTACGTAATTATATTCTTCCTTTGATTATAATTTATTTTTAACGTGTAAACATTCTTGCTCTCTTGTCCGCTTCCTCCCAGGTGTAAAAAAATATTAGATATGAAAAAGTTGAGATTGCATAAAAAAGGCGTGCGAGGGTCTCCCCTCACATATTTAATGTGTAAACATTCAGCTGAAACTCATAAATGTATCTGGTGTATGTGTGCATGCATGTATCGCGCCGCCACCTTGCCGCGGATGTCTGCTTGCAAGTGTGTGTGTGTGTGTGTGTGTGTGTTATGTGACAAACAGAATTTGAAACTGGACAGTGCGCCATGCAGTTTTTTTATGCAATCTCAACTTTTTCTTATATAATATTTTTTTACACCCGGGAGGAAGCAGACTAGAGAGCAAAAATGTTTACACATTAAAAACTGCACGGCGCACTGTCCAGTTTCAAATTCTGTTTGTCACATAACATACACACACACTCTCTCTCTCTCTCTCACTCACTCACTCACTCACTCACTCACTCACTCACTCACTCACTCACTCACTCACTCACTCACTCACTCACTCACTCACTCACTCACTCACTCTCTCACTCACTCACTCACTCACTCACTCACTCACTCACTCACTCACTCACTCACTCACAAGCAGATATTCCTTACCCAACATCCCACTACACGAAAGGAGCACAGTTTACCAAAAAAACTGCAAAAAAAAATTGCCCGCTCTCACAATCCATGATCTCATGTCTCGTGTATCTATTTTTACTGTCTTGCCTGTCTTACCGCTAAGATTCCGTTTATAATGGAAATATAGTCACACAATTAGGTAAAAATACATATGTATACAAAGAAAGTGGCAGATAGGTAAATATTGAATTTTATTATTTTGCTTGTGTAGATTGCTCGATCCTTCAAATGCTGCATCGTTGAATCAGAATCCTTTTCTTAGGGTATTGTTTCAGACTTTTCATTTTTCATTCAGTCTAAACAAAGGTTGTTTAATTTCATCTTCATCGGTGGTGAGTGAGTCATCTGAGAGAGTTTCCCCACAGTTCACAAAGAGAGAAAACGTTGAAAGATATTTTTCAGGAATTTTTCTTTTAGCTTTGTTACATTTTGCGTATATTTTTTCAATATGAAAGGCTCAGTAATAGAAGTTTCACTTCCGCCTCATGTCCTAGGACACACCGCAATTTTTTATTATTTACTATTTCCACCAGATTTTTATCCTGATTCTTATTGCCATATTTATATCACTGTTCTCTATGGTTTTTATATCCAGTATAAAATGGTTTTTCAACTGAATGAAATCACGCACAAAAAAGTACAAAATAAAAATAATGAATTAGGTAAACACTTATTTAATTAATGTGGTAAAAAAGAAATAGCTCCCAAAAAAGGATATAAAATAATTTTTTTTATGTTGTTTACATATTCCAGAAATGGTATTAAATAGAAGTGTGGGTTGGATACTCTAAAAAAGTAGTAGAGAACTGTAATTACCTCCCACTCCCAGGCTGAATTGAGTTGGCATGGAATGGTTTAGATAAATTATGGTACATTCAATTCTTGCATGCTTGTCTACCTCACATTTTTATTTGAAGCTATTTCTGGATGATACAAACAAAATTTAAAGAAAGCAGTAAATATGGGCTATACTCATGAAGGATGGATGTATAAACATAATACGCACCTACACGCGTCATATAACACGCACAAATGAGAGTTACAATTGTAAGTTATAAGAGTTACAGTTACGCAAATCTGACGATTGTAATTCTCGTTTAGCCCCTACCATAGACCTAGCTCTTAAAAAACTATTTCATTTTCTCATTTTTAGGGAGCTATTTCCTCTTTACCACATTAATTAAATAAAAGCATTTACCTAAAAAAAAAATTTTTTTTGTTATTCGCTTTTATTGCAGTTACTACATAACGCAAGTTTTTGTACTAGCATCTACCTGCCCGAAAATCAGATTTGTTTATCAGTGCGCTTGCTTTTTGAACACAAGTCTCACTCAGAAGAGTCAGTAGTCCCTGTTGATGCTATCTATCGCGTCGTGACAAAGTTATAGCCCTTCACCTCCGGTTTAGTAGGTTGAATTCCTCTCAACCTTTTTTTTTTTTTCTAATCATCAGATGTTTGTTTGGCAGTCTTGGACGTGTAAACATCTCTATTTTGGACATGGTGGTGGCCGGTGGGAGGTGTTTCACATGTCTCATAAAAGCGTATTTTTGGAGTAATTTTTATTTAGTTCATTGTCTAACTTGATTGCAGATAATAAATTCGTGTAGTTTAAATGAAAATAAGCTCTTCACTAAGCATTAAAATATTTCAACAATTTGCAACATTTTGTTTGAATGCGGCAATTTTGGAGTTGAAAGTTTTTTTTCGTATTCTCATTAAGTTGGAAAAATGTTATGTCAATGCTAAAAATTCGATTTACTTCTTGTTTTTATTAAATTTGTGCTCTAGTTTGTTGCAAAAGAAGCCTCTTGAAACAGAACCTCTTAATCTTCTTCCACACCAAGGGTGTAGGGTTATGGGGGAGGATCCTATAGCCCAAAAAAGAAGTTACATAATAGCGTGTTTTTTTCATTGCTAGTGGTGGTGGTGTTATAGCCAGGGGGAGAGGTGAGAAAATACGACGATATGTGGACCTCACCCCCTTACCCTAATTTTGTTTTTATTATTAATTTTTTTTTTTTGTTTTTTATATTTTTAATTTAAAGTTTCTTTTTTTTTTGTTTTTATTTCTACTTATTTTTATTTAAAGTTATCAGCTGATGTTCTCCATATTTACGATATAAAAAAGTGTTCTTATTTTCCTGTTCCCATTTACTTGACGTTTGATGACAGGAGAAAACTACGAAAAAGAAATTACTTTTTACCCCCCGCCGCCCTCTTTGTATTCGGTTTTAGCGTAGTTTGTTAAATTAGTACCATTAGCAGCGCAAAGAATGATATTTCAAAAGCGATGAGGAATTAGCCAAAAAAATTAACGAGTTGTATTGCGTCACACTACCTGCACAAGCGATTATTTAGTAATTATATTATTTTATTCCGAGCTTCGTATTTCTAAAAACACCAGTTTTATCTTTCCCCTCTGCTTTTAACCATCCAACAGTAATCACCACCATTCCCTCAAATATTTAGCTAGTCTGCTTCACCTGAATTGAATTCTACTTTGTCATCGTTGAATACCTTAGCGTGCGTGTCAGTCACCAGTAAATGGTGGTTCCGTTCGTCGTTAAAAATTTCAGGAATCCTGTCAATTGGTACGATATTATTAATATTCACTGTTTCTGTAGGTGCGCCTGCATTAGCTGCCCGATTTTTCGCAAACCTTCCCAACATTTACGAGGAATTATGAAAAAATTTCTTCACAGGAATGATTAATTCGTTCATATTTTATTGTATTTTATCCATTTAGATTATCAGTTTTTAACGATGTCCTCTTATTTTTTCTATTTTTAAAATTTTGAATTTAAATATTCTTATTAGAGTATCCAGGAATGAAAGAAAGGGTTATTTTTGTATTCGTCTTGATAAATATTCAGTTTCGTTCCATCTGCTATTACCATAACGTAAGCAAGGGTGGTGGTTTGAATGTTGTCTCTTATTGATTTCTCTTAGCCCATCTCGTAGGCGGAAAATGGAACGTGTTTAACGTCATCCTAATTTTGAAGTTACAGTCATTTGCTTTTCTTATCCACCCTTACCTCCTTTATTTGTTAGCCTTAAGATATGTTGTCTTCTTTGAGGGTGTATCGTGCGGTGTTTAATAATCTTGAAATTTCTATTTTTGGGGGTATCATTACGTGCAACCTGTATTGTCCTCGAAGTTAATACTAGCAGCTACTTTCGTGTCCGGAGTGGTGGAATTAATCTATAATATATTATCTTCTATATTCTTCCATATTATGTATATAAATAGACAAACCCTTTTTTTGTAATCATTTTTCTTTGGAATTACCGAATAAATTTTATTGATACAGGTCTCATTTGAAAAGGTTTCAGGTGTTGGTGTGCAGAATCTAGTTGAAAATAGTATATTACACCCTAAGGTTCAAAAGTGGGTGTTTAAATGTAAGGTAGTTTGTGAAATGAACTCAAGTGAGCAGTTCCTCAGTCATGTAAACTCACTTTTGAACCGTGTTGAGAATGATATGTTATATATAAAATTCACTTGTCTGTAACGCTTATCACGTAACCAGTTTCACAGATATTGTAATGACAAAAAATCACTGATCAATTTTAAGTTTTATATTACATTGAAAAAACGAATTATACAGAATACATAATAATGTGAAAAAAAAAAGATCGCACAACAAACGCATACAACAACTTGAATACAGCGGATATCATGAACGAATTGACTGCATAGAAGACAGCATATAAAAACGAAGAACAAAATAAAAACGAGACAATAGAAAACGCTGGCCGATTAGGCTTTATCTAGTAAAGCATCCGATACCTAATTGGCTATGTATATGTACGTCTGTTAGCAACTGATACAATAGCCGCTACATACGTCGTTCGATGTTATACAATAGCCTGGCTATCGCATACATTATTATTTTATACAAACAGATATAGTTGGCTAATTGTATATTTGAGTCTAACTTAAAAATTTTTTTTCTTCGTAATACCATATCAGTTCACGTGGTTAATTTATAATTTTGATATATTTATGTAGATTTGTGTGAATTATTGCTGCACAGCAGCATGGGTGCTCTCTGGTTTTATATAATTATTAATTAATGATCAGAAAGCAATAAAACGTTAAAATTTTATCAAAAAATGAGTCTTACATAAAAATTATGAAAAATTGAGAAAAATATCAATCTCCTCATAGTGGAAGATATAACATTTCATTCAGAAAATGTAACCTCCTCTTTGATGTAAAGTGAACGTGCCTCTATGTAAAAAGATACTTCATGTTTTTACACAGAGGCGCATTCCCTTTGCATCAAGGTTACATTCATCAATGATAAAAACTACTTTTTACTCACAAAATACCATCATAAACGTAGCCTTTCTGATCATGTATTAAACAAATAAATAAAATTTCTAGGAGAATGGAAATAAGGGTGGAAAAAAATAACAGAAACAGTTTCAAAAATTTTATAATTAAAAACTTAACAGAAACAAAAACAAAAATTTTAAAAACAAAAACTAAAACGGAAACAGCAACAAAATTTAAAAAAATTGAAATTAACAGAAATGGATAGAAACATTTTTAGAAACATAATAAATTTAATTAGAAACAAAATTTATCATTTTCCAATCTATGGTAGGGGAAAAAAAAAGGACTAAATCACCAAATTAGAAAAAAAAGTTTGGAGGACACGAAATAAGGGTGAAAAAAATAAAAGCGCCCATAGACTAAAGATACATGGACCAGAAACTGATTCTTGAGTGAACAAGTTGTTCTTCTGTGATGTGACATACGTAGGTAGCTGTCAGGGTTTTTTTTTAGGTAAGAAAGAAGATGGAGGGGAGAATCTAATTTTCAAAATACAAAAAAACAGTACTGATTTTCAGTGACATAGTTGCGTTTGGCATGGAAAGTCTTCGTAAAATTTTTTAAGTATGGTGTTTTTTGCAGTTTTGAGCACAGCTATAGTTGTAATTTAAAAAGAATGAAATTAGTGAGTGGAAATAAGAGTTGAAAAAAAGTAAAGGTACCCACAGACAGAACCTTTAAGTGCAAGAAACTGAATTTTGAAGTAACAAAATTGTTTTTCAGTAGCGTAGCTTAAATATTTTTTGAGGTTGTGGAGAGAGGGCAAAGGGAATCTTATTTTTGAGAACAGAAGGTGTAGGTGAGCGGAAATGAAGGCAAAAACAGTGAAGGCAGATAGAGGAATTATGGGCAAGAAACTGATTCTTTAATGTTGACAATGTTGTATTTCAGTGACATAGTACTGTCGAGTCTGTTAAGGGAGGGGGAGAAAGGAGAGGAAGATCTAATTTTTTGAAAAACAAAAACTGGTGAGGAGTGGAAACAAGGGATAAAAAATAAAGGCGCCCATGAAACCAAATATCCATATACAAGAAATTTATTCTTCAGTAACAAATGCTTTTTCATTTTCAGTGACTTAGCTGTAAAGTTTTTTTTTTAAGTAGGAGAGAAAGGACGGAAAATTATCGGAAAAGGTTAGCAATGGGTTCCTTAATGATGAAACATGAAAATACTCCACCACTATACCTTATTTTTACCTCTTAAGGACTACAGTGTGCGCCAATTTTTGGATTTCTTAATTGTCCTCAATAGTTAAGCATATAATAAATTTATGTCAGTGGAAAGTTATAATATAAATAAATTTTAAAATAAACATTTTCTGTACAATCTTTTAATACTAGCATAGAGATTGATATACAAGGTGGTACAGAGGGATATTTTGTTCAAGATCCCAATAATCTGCATGATTATACGTTTTCATTCTACATACTCACACAAGATTTTAATTTCACGAAGTATTCAAGATTACTCACGCCATCTCTAAGATCATGATTTCTGGCCATTGTTTAATGTTGTTATTATTTGTTATATAGTGTGTTTGTTCCATACTTTATCATTTGAATTTGTGGCATATGGGTAGCATGATGGATCCTCATGCTTGGTGGTGTGGTTTGTATCTCAGGCTGACCTCATTTTCAGAGTGGTTTTTTTATTCTCTAATAATTTTTTTTAATATTTCAGACACATGCTCATGTTTTTATCTAATAGAGAGAGCTTTGTTTTCCTTCACGAAACACTTCGCATGTCTTATAAAATTGTATTTAAAAAAAAATATATATTTTGTTGATGTTATTATTTTCTTATTAAGAAGCTAAAAATGAAAATAAAAAACAAAAATGGCCAAAGAAATTAGCATAATAATATTTCACATCAAGATGTAGTCTGTAATCATGTTCATCATATTTTATGTTTGTACATGCTTGGTATCTCCAGTTATGAAAATGTATCATCAGAAAAATAATAAAATACATTAATTCCAGCTTCATAATAAGAAAATAATGCAGATTGTTTTGATTTTAAGAAACGTGTACATTACTTATTTATCATCCTGGGACTCAAATCCTATGATAATTTTGAAAACAGCGTGTTGAAAACTTCTTGTAACAAATTTTATGTATTTTATTTTTATAAGAAATACCCACTGACCCATATTTTATGTCAATTATAGCTATTGAACAAAATTGAATAAACTAAAAATATTCACACATGGTAGCCCATCATAATGGAAGTATTGGGTTTTGGTAGGTGAAGGATTGTTATCATTCGTTGAAAGGACCATTCAAACATATTTTATCCATAAAACCTTTTATAACTATCAATTTCATTTAACCATATACACATACAGTAGGTAAGTTAAATTGATTACACAAAAAAATTTCTCGATTTCAAATCTCAATTATCTGACTGAGCAACATTCTGTAGGTTTAGGAAGTTTTTGAAAATAAGAATTAGGAATGTGTTATCAGTTTATCATCAATCAAATTTATAAGTACCTAGCTAAGTAGCTAACAGATTGAACTTACACTTACATTAAAATGAATTACCACAAACCATTGAGAAAGAAAAGGTGAACTTTAATATTATTCCGCAAGAACGAATGATCTCTACACTGTGCTATTTTTAACTACCAATTTCTATAATTCTTCTCATTTGCTTTCATTGAACATGCAAACAATCAGAGTTATCGAGAGCGATTGTGAGAAAATTGTCAGTTGCAAAAATCTAAAATTTGGCTGAAATATCAACATACATTTGCTGAAGATTCTGTGAAATTTTTGTCACAATCAGACGTTTAGTTTTCGAGATAACTTGTAATTATTCAACATTGAATTCGCATCATTTGAATAATTTATTTCGAATAGAATTTCAGCGATATCTGAAGAAGTAAACTTGAGATGGAACTAAAATTTTCTTGAAAAATTCACATTCATTAGCAGAAGATTCAGTTGTGAAAGTTTGTTACAATTGTACATTTGGTGCCAAAGTTACCATTAAAATTTCTAAAATTGCGATCAGATGCTGCGATTCAAATGACGCAAATTCCATTTAGTTCATAGAATATGTTGAATTAAAAATAAAAATACCATTTCCACGCATCAACTGTGGTAGGTGTGTATTTTCTGAGTGTCAAATTTTTTAATGGCTGCCATCCGAAAACCAGTTGACGAATTTCATTCAAATTCAATACTAAACCAATCCCTAATGGTCTCCAACTGCCCTAAAAATTTCAATCCAAAATCTTTCAATTTACGGCTGTTATCGTGATGACAACATGGTGGGTTTGCAAAACTTTAAGAACCTCTCCCTCCGCAACTACATAATGAATTTCAAAAATTTTGATCTGAATGTGTAGCCCATGAAAGCCTCTAACACTACCAAAAATTTCATTACGATGGGTCATACAGAGGAGGCTGCACAGACTCCTAAAAAATTCAAAACAGCAAAAAGTTGAAATATACATAATATCCATTATATATTATGTACAGAAGAATTTGAATGATCTATATATTTGTGATCTAAGGTTCAGGATCGGCGCTTTTCCACATGTCCCGTCCTCAGGTCTCGTCACTGCACTGAATGCAATAGTTATATTTTCCTTTGGAAAATGAAGAATACAATAATATGATATTACTGGAGAGTAACCAATGCTGCTACATAGCAGTAATTTTATTCGTACAGACTTACATAACAACATGTTAGAACATGAAATTATCAGCTAATCAGAAAGAAAAAAATGATTTTAGAGTTTGATTGAAATAAAATATGCATTGCCAAATATATTTGTAACTGTAGTCAATACTATATGCTTTACACTGACGTATTTAATTTGAATCATGAACATGAATAAAATGTGTTCAATAGTTTCTAGTTTTTCATCATTCATCATCTACCTTTCATTAATCAGTACTTCTTGTAACATTTTATTCGTTTATTTAAACAAATGATAACAAAATATTTACTCCGCACATCGACCTCAGTAAGTGTGTATTTTCCAAAAGTGTCAAATTTTGTAATGGCTGCCATTTGAAAACCACTCGATTGACTTTGCCCAAATTCAATACCAAACCAGTCCCTAATCGTCTCCAATTGCCATAAAAATTACAAGTCAAAGTCTTCTAATTTAAGCGAGTTATCATGATAACAACATGGTTGTTATGTAAAACTTTGAACCCTTCCCTCAGAAACTAGCAGATGAATTTCAAAAATTTTAGCACAGATATGTAGCTCATGAAAGCTTCTATCACTACCCTAAGTTTCATTTCCATAGGTCAAACAATGATGGCTTCACAGACTCCCAAAAAGTACCAAAATGAGCAAAATTTGAAAATATATACAATACAAGCCCTGAAGTGCCACTCCACAGCATTTTACCTTGTGCCTGCCCTTGATTTGTTCTGTTAAAACTGGAGTTTGTTGTTTCATAGGAGACAACAAACTTTTTTTTTCATGTTTATATGGGTAGTGGCGCATGTGCATCGAATATGAGGTAATAATTGGCAAAATAATATCGGGGAAATAACTAACAGCTTGTACGTTTATTATAATTTTATATATGTATGTATGTATGTATAGTGTACGGAAGAGTTTGAATGACCTATATTTTTGTGATCTATGACTCAGGATTGGCACTTTTCCACGGGTCCCACGCCCAGGTCCCACTATTACACCGAATGCAATAGTTTTATTTTCCAAAGGAAATATTTCTATAGAATTATCAAAAATCTGGGGGTCTGTAGTTCGTAGATATTGCCCAAACACGTTTCTGTGAATACAAAAATGTTGCCCGAATGGATATCTGTAAGGGAAGCAAGAGAAACCTACAGAAAAGTACAGATTCTGTAGTTTCTCTAGTCGTTCGAACAGACTGGGTATTAATAACAATAGCTCCCTATTAACAACTTAATGTGTGTTGTGCATTGAGTGATACATTTGAAAAATAAAACAAACAAAAAACCCTTCATTCCTTAGTTTCTTTTACGCCGCACATCAATCAGAATTGCCTCCCTGCTGTAAATATTCAACTAAAGCCTAAAACTGAAAATTCAATTAACACATATTCGAGATAGATGCACCTTATGTTCTAAATTAGCAGAACCAACAACCAATAGAAAATAAAGTTGAAGCCAAGGAACTGTTAATTTTTGTTGATATCAAACTTGAACGAGTACTAATTTTAAAGACTTTGAATGCCTATGCCATACAAGCCGTGAAGCGCCACTCCGTGACGCTTTGGCTTGGGCTGGCTCTAGTTTTTTTCTGATAACACCGTAGAATTCGTTGTTTCAAAGGAGACGACAAACACTTTTTTGTATCTGTGTGGGTAGTGGCGCATACGCATCAAAATTGGCGAAATAATTTTGTGAAATAATTAACGGCTTATTATAGCGATAGATTCTAGACCATTTGAGCTGAATTCAATTTTGATCTTTGGAGTTGTACAATATCGCTGACCGAAAAACACGTCATTAACGTTTTCTCTTAGAAAATTGATAGAAATTACATTCGACTGTGTTTTTTGGTTCGCATCCCGCATTTTGTTAATGGAAAATAAATGTAAATTTTCTTTTTTGGTCGTTTTACAAGGTTCTACAATGAATGACGTGAGGCAGGAAAGGAAAAAATCTGATTATTTATGGCTATCCGTTTAACAAAATTTATCGTTAATTTTTGCGTCTAATGATGAATATTTCGCATTTTGTATGCTACTGGGCTGTATCGAAATTCATTTTCATTTTTGTCGCGTTCTATTTATGATTCCGGAAAGGTCATGATTTCGTATGCGTCGTTTTTTGAACTTTATTAAAAATTATAGCCTCCATTTCTGGCATCTGACGAAAAGCACTGGGAACGTGAAACGTGAATTGCATTTGGAATGCCTTGGCAATGAAGATTGGATGGAAGTGAATCAAAAAATTAAAACACGTTATCTTGTAATATTTGGGCTGATGATAAGTATTTCTACGTTCTAGTGGTCAGAAAATAATAGAATTTTTTTTAAGACTTCCGAAGTCATTTCGCCTCCATATTCTTCAACGAAATTGCTAAGATGTCCCGGGTATATCTCTGTTTTTTTTTTTTTTTTTGAGTAGCAATGAGGTAATTTCTTACTTTTTTGTGATCTCTTTATGATATTGACACACCTTTACTTTTGAAGAGTAAATTAGTTTCTTAAGCATCGTGCATAGGTAGCGCTTATTGCATGCTGAAATATGAGTGATTAAGTCGTTGGTAAATCAAACGGCAACCTTTTGAATTTGCTTGCGACCCAGAAACATCCAGCGGAGTTGGAAAAAATTAACTTATATGCATAATGAGAAGACCGTGAAAAAAAATTTTATGTTTTTAAAATTATCTCTATAAGAAGAAATATAACAAGAAATTGAAGATTTCGTACAGTGTAATCATTTATTTTCCAGCTCACCAAGAGTAAATATAAGGCCAATTTTGACAAAATTCTGTGTTGCCTCATCTGTCCATTAATCCATGTTGTAGTCAATTTATCCTCAGTCTTTTTGGACTTCGTGGGAAAACATGAGAATAGAAAAAAATTAGAATAATTTGTCATAATTATATACTTCGGTGTCAAGATTGACTTGAACTATAAGAAATAGAGTACCTACAAAAAAAATTGAATTGCGGACTATTCTACCGAATTTGTATAAATGCTTTTTTAGTGCAGGAAATGCTCAGTTCTTGAATTTGCCCGGACGAATTTGAGCATCTATTATGCATCTGAATAACGCATAGGTGTATTGAAGTTTTTATTTTATGCGTATTCCTCAGAATAATAGTATGTTACGCAACATGGGAGGAAAGTGAGAAATTATCAATGAGTGCGAAGTTTGCAAGCACAAGCTGTAGGTAAAGCTCTTTAATAGCAGGTGTGCGCATGAGGGTGATAAAAGATGAGCCGCCATCTTGTGTTATTTGGTTTTTCATGAATTTTACATCGTTTATTGTTACTATACATGTATTAACACAAAATGGCGGTTCATCTCTTATCATCTTACCTTCTTCCAATTGATACTGAAAATCTAAGGAAAATAAGTTAAGTCATTGTACATGTTTTGAAGATGTTCAGCTCTAAAATTTGAAAAAATAAATGAAAATTTCGTGCATTCATGGTTGTTTACATATCGCAGATAATGTGTGAAGCCTAAAGAAATTTTTATCTTTTTTTTTGCTTCCATCTGTTGATATTTCAGCTCCTAATTATACAGTCTCCTCCTTCTTTGTCTCATTTTATTTGTTGGACTTTGCTCTTTAATTTGATTTTTCATTTTACTAATAGATTAATTACGTGTGACGTTATAACCTGTCTGAAATGTATCAGTAGTTGCTGGCAGACGATTTTGGGTCCAAACAAACTTATATCGTTATCACAAACCTATGTAAATTCTCATATGATTACAAAAAATGAGGTAGAAAGTTAATCGTACTATTCAGAGTATCATAAGCTGTCGGTACTTATAGCAAAAAATATATTTTCTCTGTGATCCTAAGCTTTTAAAAATGTTCTTTTACTTTTCTTACTGCACAAATTAGATGGGTCAAATTGTTAGTTTGGACCCAGTTTATATTGATAACAACGTGATGACGTCAACCCGTGATTGATCTGTTCTGAAATACCTAAGGCTATCACATGACCTATTTTACAGATATATTTGGATGTATGAATTTGAGTCTAACTTGAAATCACATATTTCTTCTTAATATCCATATATCGTATCAATACACCTTTTTAATTGATAATTCTGAGTATGGAAATAACAGACCTTCCACATTTTCAAATTTACCTTCAGAAAATATAAAAACATTTTTAACCCAATTTGAGAACGAATGCGAAGCATTTGGCTGGCTAGATGATGCTACAAAATTCAGAAAAATAAAAATTGCATTTACCGGAAACGCTCAACTTATATTTAACGAAATATTGGCGAACGATCCTACAATACTAACATACGAATCACTGAAACCAAAATTGTATGAATCCTTTAAAAAAACAGTTCCACAATTACGAGAAACTCTCCATAAACGAGTTTATAAAGGAGATGATGATTTCCTAGACTTTGTCATATTTGTCTCTAAAACTTTAAAAGAGATAGAGCCTTGTATAACAGACGAAAGGATAATAGATCATATCTATAGATCTCTCGGAGAAAAAGAAAGAGAACATATTGTGAAACTGAGACCAAAAACAGTTCCAGATTTATACAAAGCATTCGATGATTATCTATACTGTAAAGATAAAACAAGACCACTCATAGATCCACTTGTTACCATTGAAGTAGAAAAATTAAAATCGCAGTTAGAATCATATAAACTAGCTATGCAAGAAGCTAATTCAGAAATGCTAAAATTAAAATCATCCAAAAAACAAATTAATGCGATAAATAAAGAAGAAAACATCACAAAAAATGAAGAAACTTCAGAAGAAACTAGTCTAGCACAAGAAGTTAAAAAACTTGTAGCTGCAATTACTAACACTAAAATTAATAATGGTAATAACACATCACAAAATAGGCAAAACAATAATTCAAATTACCGTGGAAATAAAATCCAACAAAATTTTAGAGGAACAAGTCGAGGACGAGGATATTACAATAACTATAATAATGGAAATAATTTTAATAATTTTAACCAAAATGGTAATTCAAGTAATTATCCCACTCTTCCTTCACCTCAAAATTACCAAAACCAATATTTCCATAATACAAATTATCGAGGAAATAATTACCGTGGAAATCCAAGATTTCAACGAAGTTATTTCAGAAACAATAACTGGAGTAACTACGGACAATATCCTAATTACAATAACAACATGCCTATGATGTACGCTATGCCACTTAACGCAACTCCAACGCAAAACCAGAATGTTGTACAAAATCCACAAACAACATTTCCAGCAATTACGTATCCAACGCAAAATGCAACACCAAAAAACTCGTAAGTGCCCCTACAGCACTTACACGAGATGTTGCAAGGGAACTATATGAACAAAAACATATAAATGAACCTACAGAAATTTTAAAAAAACGTATGACATTACAAAAAAATCCAAATGTTATAGTCATTGCCCCAACCGGAAAAAACGAGATTCAATGTCGTTTATACCTTCCATGTAACGTATTAGGTATAGATACCTATGGATTAATAGATTGCGGTGCAGAATCAACAATACATTGGAAATTTGCGAAAAATGTTCCATTAGAACGAACATACGATGTTTTATATGCTGCAAATGAAATTGAACTCAAAATAAAAGGAATTGCAACTATTCCAAATATTTTTAAAGGACATTCATTTCCAATAAAAGCATATGTCGTAGAAGATCTAATTGAGAATGTTATTATAGGCTACGATTTTTTAGAAAAATATAAAGCCATAATAGACTTTTCATCAAGCAAATTCTCGATACCATGTGGTGATAAAATCTTTTCAATTTCCATACCGAAGAACTCTTCAACAAACAATAACTCGGAACAAGTAACATTTGTACGAGCAACTAACGACTATATTATTCAACCTTAAGAAATAATTTACCTACAAACATTACCACCATTCACTGAACTCTTGAAAAATGAAAAATTTGTGAATAAAACAGGTTTGATTATCAAAAACGAAGAAGTTTTAAAAATTTTCAATCCAACAAATTTATTAAAAAGAGTACGAAAAAATCAAGTACTAGGAACATTAAAGTACATGGTTGATCAAAAACCAACTCAACAAAAAGTTTGCGTAACACAAAGCAAATTATATGATCCAGAAGGAACAGAAGTTAATATTTCTAAAAATATTACAAATGAACAAAAACAAAAAGTTATTGATGGAATAAAAAATTATGTTGATATTTTCACTCATTCTACAAAAAATTTATCTTTAGTAAAAGTTAAACCCATTCATATAGATTTAAAAGATAATAAACCAGTAGTTCGAAGAAACTATAAAATGGCATATAAAGAAAGAATGGAATGGCTAAAGAAAATTGATGAACTAGAAAAAGCAGGAGTATTAAAAAGACAACCATCAACTTACGAATCACCAATGTTTCTGAAAAGAAAACAAGATGGATCATTCAGACCACTTGTAGATTACAGAGCTGTCAACCAAAAAATCAAGACAAGCAGAACTCGAGTACCGAGAATAGACTCAATATGGCCTCATTTACGAAGCAAAAAATTCTTTTCGATCATAGATCTGAACTCAGGATATTTCCAACTACTACTTGATGAAGAATCCAAACCAATAACAGGAATCAACATAGAAGGAGTAGGTTATGTATTCAACAGCATGCCACAAGGACTTAGCTTAAGCCCCTCTGTATTTCAAAAAGCTATGGTAGATATCTTTCATGATATTCTATGGAAAAAAGTAATTATCTACATAGATGACATATAATTATGACTTCTCACGGAAAACCAAAGCTAATATCATGTGATAACGGAACACACTTTAGAAACGACATCGTACATAAATTCTGCAAGGACAATAACATTGAAATAATACACTCATCAGCATATAGTCCACAAACACAAGGACTAGTTGAACGAACTAACGGCATTATCAAAAAATGCTTAGCGAAGTATAATCCAAAGACCGAGGACGAATGGATTGACACACTTTATAACGTAGTGTATGCGTACAATACATCGCCCATCCACTACTTAAATAACACGTCACCATTTTTCTTCCTTCATGGTTATCAACCTCGCACACAGTTAAATGACATATATTCAATACCGTCAACAAAACCAATGACCGAAAGAAACAACGTACTCAACAATTTAAAATCGACGAAAGAAAAAATTCCCGTATTAAAACAGAAAGCGTCAGAAATAAACTCTCGAAACTACAATAAAAACAAAGTTTCGTATGAATTTAAACCAAACGATCTGGTATTAATTCGGCAAAGTAAAAATGTCGCAAAAAATAAATTTAAATACCAAGGACCATTTAGAATTTTAAAGAAAAATTCAGATTTAAATTATACGATACAATATACGTATAATGACGATAGACAACCGACTGAAGAAAATGTTCATGTCAGACGACTTATACCGTATGTCCTTAGAAAAAATGACATAAACAACATTATTATCCCACCAGAAATTAAAGACTCGAAACAAAAATCGAATCTTAAAATTTTATCTGTGAATAATAAATCAACGACCAAAGTTAAAAAACCAACAATTGAAGATGTAAGCGATGAAGAAAATCAAGAAGATTCATTACATGATATAATAATATCGATGAATAGAAACAGAGGCAGAAAAGATTAATGATATTTTGGCTTTATTTTAGGCTCAAACGTCATACTATTATTTTCCTTTAATTATTTGTTTTATTTCCTCTCAAACAAATTTTACCTTTCCTTTTTTTACATACTTAACGTGTAATTCCTCAAACTTGGGAAAACATATATATTTTTTGGATCAAATTTTACAAATTTTGAAAATTTTATGAAAATTTATATATTATATTTTGTTAGTATTACGTATTTATATGTATTATGTTAATTTATTTATTTTTTATATTTTCTTACCTTATTTTGTACGATCTATATTCCCGTATATTCTTCCTTCTTGACCCATATCCGTGTTGATCGACGACCCCGTCTGGCCAACTGTTGTCGTTTCGGCGCGATGTCAGGTCCATTAATCCCATTATCCTTCGGCGCAGATCTTTTTGCAGTGCTTCTCCAGTTTGCTGTCGGATCAGATTTCGCAGTGAACTTGAAGGGCTTGTAAACGGAACTCGACGATGCTATGTTCCGAGGAACTCCAAAGGGATATTTTTCTCTCCTCTCCTTATTCTCTTTTATTATAGAAGAGATGGATTTGCGAGATGCTTTAAGGTTTTTATGATCTTTTCGAACGTCACGGATTTTAATCGTATTGCTCAAATCAGGTGTGGTTGCCCGATTCTGAGACCGATTAGGTGTTTCTACCCAACTTTCGATATTGGACGAAGTCCACAATTTCTCACCTTCAGATGGTTTGTTAGACACTTTCCATATGTTGTCAGATGTCCCGGTGGACACACGAGTAAGAACTACTCGTGGAAGTGGCTTCACTTGAGCAACAGAAATTTCTTCCGAAGGAACAATGCGCTTTCTAATAAAAGGCACATTTGTTTCCCCGATCGAACGTTTCTCTTCCTCAGTCAAGTTCACCTGAACACCAACATCAACTTTTGGTTTACAGAAAGTTGGCACATAGTCAACGTCCCGATACTTCAAGTCATTGAGCTCGTCTTCGAGTTTTGCCTTGCTGTTGAAGATATAGGGATAACGTTTATCTATGTACGGCGTTATAATCCTATTGCGGATTGTAGCTAGTCCGATACTATAGCCTGGACGTAAATTTCTTTTTATCGTCAGGATATTGTTGAAGCAGCTAACATCCACAATAGAACCCCAACGATCCCAAATAAAGGATTTGAACCGTGTAATTTTCGACTCTTGTGTCATATCGATAAGATCGATAGAACGCAAGTGAAGAAATTGACACTCAACGATTTCATTGGTTTCGTGCTGGATCATGATCAATGATGCCAACACACCTGTCAGAAACGCGAGTGGAACACCGTGTTCTTGAGTCAATCTCTCAGCTTTACTCAAAGCGAAAGACGACCCAACCTTTATTTCGATGCCTTCCGGCAAGTAAACACATAATGATGACAACATACCATTCACAAAGGTCACTGCTTCCTCGCAGACCGCCAAATCCGAAATGTGTACCCATCTGTCAGGACGAAAATTGATATGATCCGTCCATCCCCAACATCTCATCGTGCTCTCTTGCCACGTTGGTTGATCCGGATGCATTAAAAAGTTCACCATTGTCCAAACCTGTCGATGGATGACCGATATCGCTCGTCGATAACATCTACAGCCTATCCAAGCTGAGATGAGATCTAGAGTGACATCATCGAAAGTCACCGTCTCATCGGCCATCGCAATACCACACCTCGGAAATATTTTTGAATCGAGAACCGGACAAACACCTCTCAGATCAATAAAACGCCTTACCGCCTTTTCAAATTCACTCTCGATCATATTTTCATTTTTCGAAGATGAACACCCAAGCGTCATCTTCCTAAATCCCTTTTGAATACCTTCCATTTTCCCTATTAGCAACTTGTTTATAACCGAGCGAATTGAAATTTCTCGTTTACGATATTGAAACTTAGGTTTCATTAAAATTTTTCGTATTGAAAAAATTAAAAATTTTATTTTTTCGAAAATAAAAATTAATTATGCCCGTACCAAGGAAACAACGCGAACTCCGCGAACTAAACAAAATTCAAAAATTTCTAACGTAAAACCGAAACACGAAAAAAAGTACAAGTATGATCTTGCTGTTCGAAATAGACGTAAAATTCGCGATAGACACACTATTTCGACCAACGATATCTGAACGGACTTAGACACGTAAAAAGGTTTATACACTCTCGATAGAAAGCAAAAGACGAACTGATTTTTTGATAAAAATTTTGAGATTAAATACACATCATTTTTCCCTTTTTTCCCATTTTTTCTCCCTAAAAAATGATGTCAGCCTAACGTCAGCTTTCTTATTTCCAATAATTATTTAATTATTCCTGGTACAAAATCATTTATTTCATCTCTTGAAAATTAAAATTTAGAAAATCTCCATCTCTAAGTTTTGTCATATTTGCAATTTTGTGTTGCAGATGGATTTTCGTTCAAATCTTTTTGACCATTTTTTCGTTTAAAGTCACGAATGGATTAAAAATCAGCAATCAGCATAACGTGCCTAATTCGATATTTACAGCATCCACAGGAGCTTATTTCGAAGAATATAAACGTCTACGTATATATCAACAAACTGTTCCAATTATTTATACAGTTCAATTGAACTTAACGAATTCAGCAGAATTCATCAGAACCAATATTTATTCGCTTTCGACTAAGAAATGCGATTGGGATGATCTCACATGCAGATTACACCTTGTCAGCAAAAAATATAAAATTCTTTTTGAATCGCTGATTCACTCGAACATTGCTACTGTTCAAGATTTTTATTCGCAACCTCATGGTTTACGAATAAAAAGAGAAACCGCTTTAAATAAAGTTAGAGATTTTTTCGGCGATCTTCTTTCTATCTGTTGTAGAGTTTTAACCTACAAAGATGGTGAATCCCTCTTAGAAAACGAAATTTCATTAAAATCCCAATACAATGCTCTAAAAGATATAGTTATATCAGACCATTCAGATTTACTAAATATCACTGGAAATATAAAATCCATATCCAAAAATTTCCAACATTTTTATGATGACTATATCACAGCAAGAAAAATTCTTGACAACACTTTGTCAAAATACGAAAAAGAATCATGGATTATAGGTGAAATCACCAATTACGAAAATTCAATTCGAATGTATTACGACTCGTATATGCTCCATTCCATGAAAATAAACTACATCCTTAATTCTTGTAAAGATCACCATTTACCCTCAATTGTTGTATCTAACAACACCCTATATGAAGATCTATTAAAATTAACCCCCCTCTTGTTAAAAAACAAGCTTGAAATGACAATTCCCATTGAAGACCTTATGACTTACTATCATATGGATCTTATTAACTGTAATATATACGACGATATACTCGAAATAGAATTAAAAATCCCTGTTAAACAAGCAAATTCTAACTATCGACTTTATAAATTTATTCCCTTAACTTTTAAATCCCATAATAATCAACTATGCTCTTGGGAGCAAGAACCATCAATTATTATCCATAATTCCGATGATGAATCTGTACGATACATTACAGGAACCGATTTACATTATTGTAACCCAGAAAAACAATTATGTTATCTACCAGATAACAGAGGATCCGACAAAGTTTCCTCATGTGCTAAAACATTATTTTTACGTAAGCCATATAATGATATTCTTAAATCATGTTCTTTCTGCTGTGAAACTAATCACGGAAATACAATAGTTCACCAATTTGCTGAGAACAAGTTTGCAATTACCAATCCTTTACGTTTATTTGCTACTGATACTTTATCCTCTAAATCTGTTGAAATCTCAACAATATCATCATATCCTGGAACAATTCTCTTAACAGTTCCATGTCATGTGCAAATTGAAAACAAATTGGAAAATGATTTCTCTGAAACCATTATTCCAAGAGGTTTTCCATGCCCCCGAGATATGCCCGATGATGTTCATATCGAGCATCATATTCCTCTTTTATGGACTAAATATGATGTTGTAATTGATTCTGATATTAAAAGGACAATTGCATTACCAAGCATACATGCTTATAACCCCAATTGGACTATGTTCATACCACATTTCTCTCCTATCAGTCCTACTAATGAACTGAAAGAAAAACTAGATAAGTTCGAAATTAAATTCAATAATATTGGAGATCGTAATTCAATTTCATTAATTACTATTATTATATTAATTTGGTTATGTTTTATTACGTTTACTGTAATTTATTTATTCACTATATTTTGTATACGATTAAGAAAACCATTAGAAAGTAAACATATTGCGCAACTATTCTATGAATTGACAAGTCCCGTAGAAAATAATATGGACAAAAATTATGAAGATGTCAATGTTAAAAAAGATAATTCGAAATAAGTTTTATAAATTTTGTACTATGATATATATCGATCGAATGAATATTATGTTATATAATTAACAATGTTTTATGAATATTATGTTAAAAATCTATATTTTATATCCAAGTAACCCAACCTATCCTTTATTTCCAAATTCATGTTTTTACCAAACATTGAATTTCAAACTACCAGGGTATTTATGTAACGATATTTTCGTATCGTCTATAATATGAAATATTTTTGTATTATTAAATATCATCATCATCATTACTTTCTCTCTATTTTCCTATTATTTCTCATTCATTAACTCTCACGTCATTTCTTCAAGTCAAGACTTGTTTGATGACATCATTTCCTACATAAACAGTTACTGTGTTTACTCATAAACAATGAACTCATCTTTTGTTTATACTATTTCTGCAATCTTGCATATACACTAATTTCTACTAATTCATTTGTGAACACCCACTTTATGTCATATTCTTACGAGACCATTGGTCATACTTACTGTACATATATTTCTATTAACCAATAAGATCAAAACCCTTCTCCAACACTTTGTAAATTCGCCTGAACCTTCCTCTTTTTACTTACTATATAATCTCATGTTTTGTACTATTTCATTCATTCTAATACATTCATATAGATCCTACTTAATTCTAATTACTTTCTTTTACTTTGTTACTCTTCTTTTAATTCTTGATGTTTATTACTGTTACTCTTTCATAAAGTTTATGTTTAATACACATTTTTAACTAAATTGTGTATTTCATTGTTCTGTTACGATCTATAACCGTCACGTAGGTCTTCAGCTCAGAATTAACGTTTGTACCAAATTTTATAATTATCGAAACAAAAATGCAAACTGTACTATGATAACAAAAAAAAAAGGAAAATATTGTAATTATAATAAATTATTAGCCTATACATGATAGCCTTCGTAGGTATCTTACAAATTTGAGTTTCTATTGCCAAAATTTTTCTCGGGTTAAGAATTAAAGAACGTAACTACTCTTACTACCAGTTTGTTTCATGAGATAGAAATTTATATGTAAATTTTTAAAGAAAATCCACATAAAAATTGCCGTAACTAAAATTTGTTCCACGTTTAGTCTCCCTCAGAGGAAAGTTCCACTCGGATCGATTGCTCTTTTTAGGATATTGTTGTGGGAGGGGTCCTAAACAATAATAGCTACCAAGTTTCATTTAAACCCTAATTTTTTCCTCAATTTTATACTCCATTTTCGTCTCTAAAACTACCAGACTGTAGTATTATATTATATGACATGAGAACGCTATCAGCGTTTCATGCCTTCTTATTTTCTACTTTTCAAAAAAAAATTTTTCTACTTCTAACGATCTAATTTGAGCCAGGTTTGAAGCTACATTTTTGTTTTTTATTGTCTGATGAGATACACTAATTTTTGAAAATACATTTCGGTACCTTATTCGAACATGTCCTTTTTTTAGAATGTACACGTTTCACCTCATCTGGTTATCCGGCATTTACGAAAGGACAACCACAATTTTGTATAAAATGGTAAATAGGTGGCCATTCGCCAAAAGAAACATACTCCACTTAATGTAATTAGGTACTGTATTTTCTTAGTATCGAAAGAAAAAAGATAATTTTTAGCCGTTGTATTTTGTATAAACGTTTGTCTGCTTGCTAATTCATTTTTATTTTCACCATCCCCAGCGTTGCTGCCAAATTTGAATAACTGGTATCTTTAGAAATCCTTGGTAACTATTATCAGGAATATGCGCGCGCGCTAAGTGTGTGTGTGTGTGTGACATAATTGGAATGTAAACCCCGAACATGAAAGTAAAAGCGTTATTTTTGGTGGAAAATCAGTCGCAGTATTCATTCATCGATGTAAATTATGGGCTCTAGATTTTCATCACTAGAAAATAAGTTAATAAGGCTCGTGAAAATTTCACCCGAGTTCTCACGACTTGAAACACACGCCTTTATCCTTTTTTGTTACTTCAAATTGATAGAGTCAATGAATCGTGGATGTTGAGGTTGTGTTTGAAAGCAAATAAACAGTGTCTTTTCGATCGTAAAACTAGTAAATTCATAATAATTGTAATGCAGTAAACAACACGTATTTCATAAAAATCCAATGATCGAATATCGCTTCAAGTTGATAAATTATGGCAGTTAACTCAAATTGATAGATTAGCCTCCTGAAAAGAGTGTACAACATTATAATTCATAATTAATTTGAAATGTGATCGTTGATCAAGATTTTCAGATGTCAAAAGTTTTGTTTTAAATAAGTGCTGCTCTGGAAGAGGATTTATTCATACTTATGTGGAATTGCGAAAAATTAGATGAATTTTCAAAACATAATGTTAATTGATGAAGAAGTAAATAACTAAATAGTGTGATTGGTTGATTTTATAGAAATATATTATTAATCTTGATTCAGAATAAACATAATTATGGTGAATATATGAATTTTTATTAATAATCATGGCATTACTACATGTAATAGTGACTTAAAAACAACTCATGGCTTAAGTGGCGGAAGTCCTCTTCATTCAGACGTTTACTTTTATTTTTCAAAGACAGAAAAGTATACTCGAATAAAGTTTGATTTCGAAGTGCGCATTTGAATTCCATTAAGTCACATAAAACCTATTTTTCCTTGATTACTGATAAGTACCCATGGTGTGGCATATTTGTCTATAAATTTCCACAATACCTCTTCAGGTAGTAGCCCTAAACCATGGTAGTGAATTTCACAAAGTTATTACCAATTAATTTGGTGTTTCTTGGTGCCGGGCTGTGTCGCATAGATTATATGTGGGCAAATTTCATCTGACTGACATGACTGTGTATGTCTGTACATATGGCAGGAAAAATGAAATGCCTAAACCGACCTAAATGCGCGCACACCATTCCAGATCTGAAAGTTACATCTAGTCAAGTGAGGACTGAGGACTGATAACAGACTAAACTTGACTTTTTTTTCTTGAAAGAAATCACTTAAGTATGTAATATCGTGATTTCTAGAAAACATGGATTTCTAGATGTTTTCTAGAAATTTTTGGTGTCGCAATGATTCAAATGCTGAAATTAAGCGAAAGCAGTAGCCTACATTCTGCATTCACCAACACATACATAAATTTTGTTTTTATCATCCAAGTCATTCTCATTTGTGTTGGTGATGGCTACAATGTTTAGATAGCTGCATTGACTGCAGTAATAGTTCCAAATACTTACTTCTGTGTGTTCTGAAGCATGTAACTTTTGCATTACTTCAGGCAAATTGTTGTGAAACCAGTTAATATTGTTGATACTCGCCGATAAGTTATGTGAAGGCTAATGTAATCCAATGTAATATTTTCATCAGTTGCCAGTTATTGTAATTAGATTGCTAAAAGCCTAAAAGGGTTGGCTATCCACCTGCTTTATGCAGGTTGATTAAACGCATGAAAAATATTCATTAATATTATTTATTCAGTCTTTTCTGAATCTATACTCTGTTTAGTATAAGAACTACGAGAAGCAATCTTATTTACCCATTGCTCTAATAAACATGAAAGGCGTTCTCATCTGCAATATTCTTCCAAATCTTATTTGTATTATATACATTTGCGATATAATCTTAATAGTTTTGTATGGTTTTGTCTCAGTTTATTTATATAATGCTTATTATAGTTTGAATAATCTTCATGAATGATAAAATTTAAAGTATTTCAGAGATCTCACCGAAAGAGATGCAAATTCATGAGAAAGTACCAAATCTGTAAAATTTAAACGATATATTCAGTAAACTTCAAAAAAATTTTCTATATTTAGTATTTACCTTATATAATTCAGTCTTCGATTATTTCATTATTTCAATGTATATTCTTTTAATTGTTTACTTTCTGATTGGGAAGAAAATGGTAGATGAGCATGCCTATGTGAAACTATTAGAGGCATAATGTAAAGTCAATATCTACTGTATAAAATTCAAAAAACATCCGAATTTCCATCCGTATTTATTTTTCATATTTCTCATTGAGCTGGAAGGTTGAAAATTAGTATGAGTGTCACCAGTATCACATCTAGTCTACTACATAAAATTCAAAAAGTCCAGATTTCCATCCACATTTATTCTTCATACTTCCCATTGTGCTGAAAGGTTGAAAACTGGCATGATGGTGTACTAGTATTACATCTACATACATTTTTTATATTTCTGAAATATAAGAAGGGCAGCAGATATGGGCCCAAAACACTTTTTGAAGAAGCATTTTTTCTGCTGATAGTTGGATGGGTGACCATCGAGAATTTTTTTTTTTTCTAACCAAATATATTATTACCGATAAGATTTCCTGGAAATTTTACTGATTGGTGCTAATATTCTGATAAACATGGACTCACGATCTCTCCAATTGCAATCTTCAACTAGTCATCATTTTTTTACATTTTGGCAATGACAAGGTTGTCAGCTTGTATATTATAAAGATACTAGTGAGTACCCAATGCTGTTATGCATCAGTTATTCACAGGCCTATATAAACCATAAATGTGTCCATATCTTCGGGATATATATATATATATGATGGAGACGACACATGGTCAGTTTTGGTGTCCTACCTATAGAAAGCGCTTTTACATACACATGTACTTCCAACTAAATATCTGATTGGAGGAAAATCTTGCAATGTGCATTTGTTTTTAAACACTAGCGTACCAAGTACCTCACTTTTATACTGATTTTTGATTCTGATTGGTTGAGGTGTTCAGTCTGGGGTGCTTCATACGCCAGCACGTGGAATCTATAGTCTGGACACTCAATCCTATGTTAAAACTGTTTCGTGTCATCTCCATCATATTTATATCCTTGAAGGTCCAAATTATTAATTAATCAGTTGCACAATAAAGAAAAAAATGATTTAGGGATAGATTAAACTGAATTATGCGCGTAGCCAAATATATTTGTAACTATGGTCATGTAATATCGTTATATATGTGGTTTTTATATATAAGATATGTATAACATACTTGTTGTGATTTTGTATTGTCATTCCTAAAGCAAGTGGCATTTCTTGTTTAAATGGACTATAATTATATATCATTGTATGTTGGAATTTTTGAGGTGTGTGGCAAAAAGTTGATTTAAACCATGAAAAGGGTATTTTATAACTCCAGTTTATACACTACAGCATTATAGAGCACTTCCATCTCACTTGATAGTACCATAAAGGACTGTCTCTAAGCTGGAACATGGTTTCAAGAAGGTACTCTCAAGAGATCTTTTTGAAATATAGGGTACATGGTACACACCATGATGCCATGTACTTTCATGAAATTGTTGAAAAATTCAATAGCTGAATTTTATCTCAAAAAATTTCTTGGGGACATTTTTGGCACTGTTTGAAATTTTCAATAGAATTTAAAGCTTGTTGTGCAATAGTGGTTTAAACCAGGTTTGGTAGGAAAATACAATATTACAATCCATAGAATGAGTTCAATCATCCTAAACTGCTGGTTCAAATTTCTCATTGGCTGGTTTATCACAAGATTTTTTTTACTGATGAATTGCCGATGTATGTTGTTGCTAAGCACCATCCAGTTATTAAATATCATTAAAATATTATCATATTATCAGTTATTTATTTATTTTATTTTGCATGCCAATGTCACAAATGAAATTTCCGCCAATGAAAGGTTAATATTTTGTGAAACATGGTAAAAGTTGAAAAGAACATTGATTTAGTTGAACCACTGCTGATAAGTAATTGTGAAACCAAACCAACTTTGAATCATAGATCAAGGTTCAGTTGAACCAAAGTTTAAACCTCTATTGTTAAACTGGACCTTAGTGTCCTTGTATTTGAAGTACTACAGTCCTATTAGGTAGTAAACCCTTTGAAATCTGGGAGCAGTCCTGTATAGGGTAGGGTTGGGTAGGATTCAGATTTGTAAATCAGTTCGATTCCAGAATTTTTGTAGGATTTGTGATTTGAATAAAAATGAACCCCATAAATTACGAATCCATTTAAAAAAATTTTTTGTGTTATCAAATTATCATATCATTTAATTGAGTTTTACTTGGTGAAAATTTTCTAAAATTTTGACAAACATTTAGAAAAGTGAAAGTTAAATATTATAATGGATATATAAAACCATCGGATTTTCAATAATTTAATGATAAATCTGCAATCTACCTCCTAAGTCCTACGTAAAATATTTGCGATATTTGATAAATTGATATTTCTCTGTTTTATCTTACAAGTTATTAGCTGACATGGTTCATGAGGCATATTCATAAGTTTTACTTTATTTTGATTCCTGAATTTTAAAAGATTGTGCATTGTGGTTTAAATGGGATAAAATAATCACTATGAGAAGTCTTTTGGCATAACATTTGTAATTTTTAGTGTTTACAAGAATATATTAATCAGTGCAATTTTCTCATTTTGAACTAGTATCATTCTATGAATTATGAAGAAAAAAGTCTTCTTAAATTCTGTATTATAGCTGATACTGTTTTTTTTTATTTTTTTTGTGATGAAATTTAGCGAGACGGCTTTAGAATTCTTCGTGATGGCAACTTCGAATGAAACGATAATTCTCAGATACGAAGTATTATTTAGGCAAAATATTAGTTCGATTTAGCTGCCATTATAAAGGTCTCGTTCCGCGTTTTTTCCCTTGCGTTTTTATTCGATTTCCCTCCCATCAGATTTCATACAAAACCCCAGAATTCGATGATTTTCTGTCTTAAAATATTTATTTTCCAAATGAACGCGTTACTGACCATCAGAATTGCCGACATTACCACATGAAATGCGGCTACGCTACTCATTTTTAATATACGCTGTACCCTTCCAGTTACGCCTTTATTTATTTTGGTATATTCGAAAAATTTCAACTTGCCTAATCGTAACTCTGGTGACATAAAGAATTTTTCAAGGTTGTGGACAAAAAGAAGAAAAGTTGAAAATCGATAACGCTGCGTATTTATGTGTTCAAGTTCACCGAGTTCACAACTAAAAATTTATATTTAAGGAACGCATCAAGATGAAAGAATGTTCTTTATACGGCGCACAGTTATGTGACGTATTGAAATTATTATTTATTTTTTACGTAAACTTTTTCATGATTATCTACGTTAAAAAAATTGTATCTAATTCAGTGTGTATTAGTGTATTACTATTGCATTCAGTGCTGTGGCGGGACCTATGGAAAAGCGCCGATCCTGATTCGTAGATCACGAATATGTAGGTCACTAAAATTCTTCTGTACACAATATATATATATAATTGTATATATTTCTACTTTATAGTCATTTTGGCACTTTTTGGAAGTCTGTGGAGCCTCCTCTGTTTGACCTACGGCAATGCCTATTTAACACTGTAAAAACATGTTGTGTAATGCATATGTACGAAATACAGTAGGATATGCTGAGTTCAGTAAGTTAATTTTCTTGGACTAGAAGTGAAAGAGTTTCGGTGAAAAGATGAACTATGAAGAATTTCCCTTATCAAAATTATGTAAATTGATATGAATGATTGTATGATGTTCGGGTCGATTTACATTTATTTTCTTCCGACCAGCTCGATCAAATTAAAATATTTATGTTATCGCAACTAATTTTAGAATATGAAAAAGCGTTTAGCTGAGTAAATTTTTCTTAGTTGAGGCGACCTGTATTTTCAGTTTTTTTTAGGTAGGCCCAAACTGTTCCGATTTTGTTTATAGCTTTTCATAATTTTTTAATTTCTAATACTGACGAAATTATGTGAAACTGAAAGTACGAAATTTAGGAAAAATTTATCGTGGAAAAAATAAATTCTACGAAAATGAAAGCAGATAGGTATGAGAGATTATACTTATAGATTTATAAGGACTGGAATAAAGACAATTGACTGAAATTCTTGGAAAAATGCTGAACGAAAAATACGCGAACGAAATCTATTTATTTTTATCAAACTACTAATACGATTATTTTATGAAAACGGAATATATATTTTTAGCAGACCTACACAAAAAGGCCGCTCGTTAAAAAAAAAACCGAATGAAAGGGCTACGACGTAGGGACATAAGGCTACTTGGTTTCATTGCCAAAAGAGCCAGTTGAAGAGGATATTAGCGCTATTTTTGGTAGCCCATATGCGCCAACAGCGTAAGAAATTTATGAAAATATTCAACGTCAAACTTTGATCATAAAACAATTATTAAAACAATTATTATTGATATTATTATTATTATTATTATTATTATTATTATTATTATTATTATATATTATTGATTATTATTAATTATCTATTATTAATTATTATTATTATTAATTATATTTTTAATGTACAAAATTGAGTTATTTTGAAAGTTATTTTAGCATTGCTTGATTGAACCAATTGACTGAACTTTTCTACATAGCGTCTGGCCAAAATGAAAAGTGCAGCAGCTGAAATAAATGCTTGGAAAATGTTTTTCAATTGCAATGTGGACTTCCTTCTCGAAGTCTAAAATATGCTACGGTATTGACATCGGATCGTGAAAAATATGCATAAGTTAATTCAGTTATAAAATTCTATAATTTCTTGCAGGAATCTGGCGATTTATTTGGAAGAAAACAATGGGCTTAGCTGATGTATGTCATTCACTCGGCATTTATTGTATATGAAGTTGATAAAACAATTTGGGAGCTAAATAGAATGTTCGATCGGCAATACGCTAAGTTTCACTATTTTCAGTCGATATTTTCTGTGGCGCTTTTGGGTCTAAATATAGTATACTTATCAAATAATACTATCTGTACACTGCTGGAAAAGTGGCCCTTTTTGACAGCGTATTTTTTTGACAATATCTGTTATTTTCAAATTCTTTTATTCGCGCTAGTGGCGAGGCCAAAATTTTTGTTCAATTTTTTCTACGAATTAAATTAGTTAAAAAATTGACGTACATTGTGTAACAATTGGCCAGCTTCGCCAGTGGAAAAAATATGGAATTTATAATAGTTTAAATGGAGTTTTTCTCGATGAGCTCTGTACTTATATTGAATTGTTGAACGTATTACACAATTTATGGAATAATCTTCGGTATAACACGAACAAAATTTCACGTCAAACACGAAAAACTGATCGTTATTTCAGTTTATCTCTTCATTGCGAATACATTTTTCATAAATAACTTACACCATGTATTGTGAACTTTTTCAAGTGCAAATTTACAATATCATTAATATATTATTCACCCATTAGTGGAAATTGGATTAACATTCGCAGATTCGTATTTATTTATAGCAATTATCAAATCGACGAAATTAATCCGTATATAAATGTAATATCTATAATTTTTTCACTTTTTATCAGCGAATCAGTCATTTTAAAGAACAAAGTTGTAACCAGTACGTACCGATGGATACGTCTTACTTCATAATGGAATTAATGGATCACACTCGGTAAAAAAAAAAAAAGTCAAAAAATGCACTAAAAAGAGAACAATGATCCTTTTAAAATTTCTCCAGCAAGATCTAAGTCTAGGAACTAGAATTATTGAAGTATTGAAGTCTCCGCTCTTTTCCTATACCGTGTAGGCTTTATACGTCAATTCCGTCAATTTTATGACAAAAGTTTTTTAATTAGTGACGACTTCAATAATTCCAGTCCCTAGAAATCTTTCCGGAGAAATTTTAAGATTATTTTTATCTTTTTATAGCATTTTTTATAGTTTCTATCTACCAGCAAAAACCCCTTAAAATATCAATGGATATTTTACTTTTTTTTTTTTTTGAAAAAATTTCTGCTCTCCAAAATTTATCTATGCTTTTTTTGTACTATTTTTTTCAATATTGTAAACGTTCAAAAATAATGGTTTGTGTGAAGCAAATTACGATAGTAAAAATGAATAGATTTTTTTATTTTTTTCGAATTAGCATGAGCGAGAAATTCACCATAATATACGGGGTTTTGTACGGACTCACCAGCACCATAGGAAATTCCCATTAGGTGGGTATTAATGTGTGTAAAGCCGGGAATACACTTTTCGCTGTTTCGCATTTCGCCATTTCATCCTTTTTCGCAGCTATTTCACGTTTTCACTGTTTTTCATGAAAAAGCTGTACACACTTTTCACATTTTCATCCTGTTTCATTTTTTCTCCTTGTGAAAAAATAATTTTTTCGCCGAAATTTACTTTGATTTCCGCCCAAAAGCCGCTCAAGGTGAAAAACATGGCGAAATAGAAAAAAATCTTTTTCACCTTTTTTCGCGAAAAAGGATGAAATTCGAAATGCGAAAGAGCGAAAAGTGTATTACCGGCTTAAGCGTGGACAAAGGGCAGAATGATACGGTCAACCCCCAACCTATTCCACTATCCCGAATTTTTATTCTTGCATAACTTCTCATCGGGGGGGGGGGGTACCGATGTTGATAAACTTTTTCTTAAATGATAGAGGGCGATCCCACGGTGTTTCTATTTAATTTTTTTTAATGTGATAACATTTTTATTTTCTATATGGGATCTGTTTTTGAATTCGATGTTTCTTTATTTTCCTATTTTTTCTCACACATCGATAAAATATCGATATTGGTTTACATGCATTTTTGTTGAAACCACCAATCCTTCTCCCCTCTCACTCATACGAACACACGATTACATAAAATACATAATTTATTTATATCTATTCGCGGCTACACTGCTCTACCACTTCCGCCGCTCATTCGTTCATTTCCATTAACATTCGTTTCTCTCTCATAAATGTACTTTGCTTAAATTATGTATCTTCTTCGAAATACACTCGCTTCTTGGACGGAACTTCGCTTAAATCTTCTTTTCTTATTTCATCTCCGATCCTCATCCTCTATATGGTAGCATCGCTCGGTAACAATCCTTGCACCTGAAACAATTTTAAAATAATTTAAAATTTTTTATTGTGAATTTTCTAAGTCAAACTTTTATTTTTATTATCGTGAATAATTGTGTTTTTAGTCATTTTTCGTAACTTCATTTTTGTGTTGGGTAACAAAGTCCCAACTTATTATTTATTTTCAAGTCATTTTTCTTGTCTTTGAAAATTTTTTTTTTATTTGAATGCTGTAAACATTCAATGAGTTTTGTCGTTTGCTGAATTGGATTTGCCCTGCTTGTGTATAATCCGGCCAAGTGTTCGAAAGTTCCAAGACTCGTCGATTACTTAACTGTTTGAGAGCCCTGCTTGTGTTGCTCAAAAGTTAGTAAAATCATTAGTGTCTGCCCTGCTTGTGTACGAACTAATTCGTCGAAGTCATCATATTGGTAATAAATCGCCTTGAGCCATCAGAAATTGATCAGAAACCAATGTAAAAGCTTCAAAAATCATCATCATCAAAATTCATATTCATCATCTCAATCAAAGTTCATCATTTGGCATCAACGTAAACCTCAAAAATTCAACTTAAACACTCACCGAAGTACGTCCTCCACAACCGAAGCACAGTTCAACCATCAAAGTCCAGAGCATTATCTCAAAAAATCCTCGAAAACAAACCTGAAAATAAGAAAATCACCAGTTAAAAAGGTATTAAATGAAAATTTTCGCTGAAAACAGGTAATAAAAAATATATTTTTCGTAATTTTTTCGCAATTTTTCTCGTATTTTTCGTGTATTATTTCGTATTTTTGCATTATTTAACCTTTCGGAATCAAAATTTAACTTGTATATTTGAAAATACCGTTATTTTCAAATAATTTTGGCTTTTTCAAAATTTATCTAAGTACAAATTTCGGCAAGTTCATTGCAAAATTTTGCAGCCACTTTTTTCTTGGAGTGTACAATTTGTGACGTAAACACGGCTCGTTTCGTTCTTTCGTTCGAACTTGTACATTAACCTTTTGTTAAGTGCAACGAACCTACGAACTCTTATCTTCATCCATTGAATACGTTGGCGCGGTTTTCAATTTCAAACCACCATTTTGTTGCAACTTGTAAATTTTTGCAGTTGCACAATTGTGTCGAAAATACTTTAACGATTTTTTTTCTCGAATTTATATTCATATTTTTTTTTTACTTCGAATACATTAATTAATTTCAATCTCACAATTCTTAATTTCATTTAATTTATTACGCAAATACGAAAACTATTTTTTTAATTTCGAATTTTTTTTCCTACCATTTACAAATTTTTTTCAGTATTGTGAATTTTTTTTTCTCTCACACATTACCTCAAGAATTATTTTACCTCTTCTTATAACACAATTGGTGCTTAATTATTTCAAATCACCTGCAATATTTTTAATTTTTTTTTTCTTCTCATTTGTTTTGTTTCGAACTACTTGTTTTGTTGGAATACAGAATTAGATCAAATTTTCCCCTGTTATCAAAATCATTTTTTTTTCTCTTTCCTAATTCTTTGGTCTGAAAGTAGCTAATTTCATTTCACCCTCATTTTTCATTTATTTCATTCTTATTAATTATTACTTCATATATTGAATTCAATTACGAATCATCTTGGATTGTATAAGTCTTGTTATTTTTTTTATTTTTTTTTAAAAGGGAAGTGTCCAATCTCAACTTTAACGTGTGTTGTCTCTTGCCCAGAGTGGACCTACTCGAGAATCACACAAGGACAAATTTAAATACTATCGTCATTAAAATACATTGTTTGGTTAATACAGGGATGGCAATCCTTTTCTTGCAGCATTTGCTGAGGATTGATATCCGTAATATTTTTTTTTTTTTTTTATTAATTAAAGTTCAGTCAATTCATTAATTATGAATACTGAAAATAATGATCGTGTCTCGAACATCTTCCGTGGAAATGGCTATGAGGGATGGCGTGCTACTGTAATAAGCACCCTAATTGGTAAAGGCTGCCACTCCACAATTTTCAAACCACCTGTGCAATATATGCATTCTGCATCCCCAATTCTTCATTTCCAGAGGAACTGTCCCTTTGTGGCAAATCAGTTTCTGAGAATTCAGATTCATTGGAAAAACCTTTCATCTTGGGCCCGTTTTTTATTTCTTTTTTTTTACACCATTTTCTACTTGTTTCACCAATTTTTTTAGCTTTTTCAAAAAAAATTTTTGAAGGCGGGTTCTTTTTCTCTTCTTTTTCCTCATTCACTTTTGTTTTCAATTTTCTCATTCTTCTTCCATCTCTTTACAAAAATGTGAAGTGTAACGATATTTTCGTATCGTTCTTAATATGAAATATTTTCGTATTACTAATTATCATCATCATCATCATTACTTTCTCTCTATTTTTCTATTATTTCCCATTCATTAACTCTCACGTCATTTCTTCAAGTCAAGACTTGTTTGATGACATCATTTCCTACATGAACAGTTACTGTGTTTACTCATAAACAATGAACTCCTCTTTTGTTTACACTATTTCTGCAATCTTGCATATATACTAATTTCTACTAATTCAATTGTGAACACCCACTTTATGTCATATTCTTACGAGACCATTGGTCATACTTACTGTACATATATTTCTATTAACCAATAAGATCAAAACCCTTCTCCAATACTCTGTAAATTTGCTTGAATCTTCCTCTTTTTACTTACTATATAATCTCATGTTTTGTACTATTTCATTCATTCTAATTTGTTCTGATTAACTCTTCTTAATGTTGTTACAATCTTACCTATTCTTTTAATTCTTGATGTTTATTACTGTTACTCTTCTATAAAGTTTATGTCTAATACACCTTTTTAACTAACTTGTGTATTTGATTGTTCTGTTACAATATATAACCGTCACAGAATAATTGGCGACCAAACAAAACAAATTGTGTTTCTAATTGTGATAAAAAGTCGAAATAATTTTCAAAAAAGTTTGTGAAAAAATAAAAATTTTATTAAATAAAAAGAAACACAGCGTCTTAAAGTGCCGATATTAACGTGCAGATATATTAACATGCAGAATAAAATTAACGTGCAGTAAAAATTCCAATTAAAAAGAATCCAGTTTCCAGTCCATCCAATCCAAAGGTCAACAGACGACGTCTCTGCAGCAAAGTCTTCCGAAGAAAACACGCCAAATCTCCGATCACCTTGAGGATTGAAAATCGTGATGTCAGGATACTGTGGTGCAGATATGTTAAACTGTTACAACAAAATCAACAACAAAAACTTGTGAGTCCAACAATATTTACTAACCCTTTGATCAACGAAGATCTCGATAACAATAATGCTAACACATCTAACTCAAAGTGTTTCAACCAAACTCACTGAATCTCAACTCTCACCAATCGTGAACTGAAAAACGTTTGGTTAAACATTTGTGATTTACCTCTCCCTAAAGTTAAAAACAGACCCGAGTTACAACTTGCTCTAGGCTTTTTTATCCAAACTCACCCTAAACATCCTATTAACTCTCTCCTTCATAAAACTAATATTGACGATCTAACCATAAAACCTAATTCAGAATGTCTTGCAAAAATAATAGCCAATCAAAAAATATCAGAAACCTCTTTTGACGATAATACCATAATATCATTCAACGATTCCGAATACCTTCCTGAATCTAACGAAATTTCATCAAATTTGGAAGAAAACACTCCAAACACATCAACATCTACAATCATTCGAAATAATAACAAAACAATTCCACAAATTTTGGAATATATCCATACACCTTCTAAATCCCCAGAAGAAGCTTATTACAAATCAAATCTTCTAACAAAAAGACTACGAGAAATAGCTGAAAACATGGCTAATACTAATAATAATAATACCAACAATGGAAATAACAGACCTTCCACATTTTCAAATTTACCTTCAGAAAACATAAAAACATTTTTAACCCAATTTGAGAACAAATGCGAAGCATTTGGCTGGCTAGATGATGCTACAAAATTCAGAAAAATTAAAATTGCATTTACTGGAAACGCTCAACTAATATTCAACGAAATATTAGCAAATGATCCTACAATACCAACATACGAATCACTGAAACCAAAAATTGTATGAATCATTTAAGAAAACAGTTCCACAATTATGAGAAACTCTCCATAAACGAGTTTATAAAGGAGATGATGATTTCCTAGACTTTGTTATATTTGTCTCTAAAACTTTATAGATCATATCTATAGATTTCTCGGAGAAAAAGAACGAGAACATATTGTGAAACTGAGACCAAAAACAGTTCCAGAATTATATAAAGCATTCGATGATTATCTATACTGTAAAGATAAAACAAGACCCCTCATAGATCCACTTGTTACCATCGAAGTAGAAAAATTAAAATTACAGTTAGAATCATATAAACTAGCTATGGAAGAAGCTAATTCAGAAATGTTAAAATTAAAATCATCAAAAAAACAAATTAATGCGATAAATAAAGAAGAAAACATCACAAAAAATGAAGAAACTTCAGAAGAAACTAGTCTAGCACAAGAAGTTAAAAAACTCGTAGCTGCAATTACTAACACTAAAATTAATAATGGTAATAACACATCACAAAATAGGCAAAATAATAATTCAAATTACCGTGGAAATAAAATCCAACAAAATTTTAGAGGAACAAGTCGAGGACGAGGATATTACAATAACTATAATAATGGAAATAATTTTAATAATTTTAACCAAAGTGGTAATTCAAGTAATTATCTCACTCTTCCTTCCCCTCAAAATTACCAAAACCAATATTTCCATAATACAAATTATCGAGGAAATAATTACCGTGGAAATCCAAGATTTCAACAAAGTTATTTCAGAAACAATAACTGGAGTAACTACGGACAATATCCTAATTACAATAACAACATGCCTATGATGTACGCTATGCCATTTAACGCAACTCCAACGCAAAACCAGAATGTTGTACAAAATCCACAAACAACATTTCCAGCAATTACATATCCAACGCAAAATGCAACACCAAAAAACTCGTGAGTGCCCCTACAGCACTTACACGAGATGTTGCAGGGGAACTATATGAACAAAAACATATAAATGAACCTACAGAAAATTTAAAAAAACGTATGACATTACAAAAAAATCCAAATGTTATAGTCATTGCTCCAACCAGAAAAAACGAGATTCAATGTCATTTATACCTTCTATGTAACGTATTAGGTATAGATACCTATGGATTAATAGATTGCGGTGCAGAATCAACACTAATACATTGGAAATTTGCAAAAAATGTTCCATTAGAACGAACATACGATGTTTTATATGCTGCAAATGAAATTGAACTCAAAATAAAAGGAATTGCAACTATTCCAATTATTTTTAAAGGACATTCATTTCCAATAAAAGCATACGTCGTAGAAGATCTAATTGAGAATGTTATTATAGGCTACGATTTTTTAGAAAAATATAAAGCCATAATAGACTTTTTGTCAAGCAAATTCTCGATACCATGTGGTGATAAAATCATTTCAATTTCCATACCGAAGAACTCTTCAACAAACAATAACTCAGAACAAGTAACATTTGTACGAGCAACTAACGACTATATTATTCAACCTTAAGAAATAATTTACCTACAAACATTACCACCATTCACTGAACTCTTGAAAAACGAAAAATTTGTGAATAAAACAGGTTTGATTATCAAAAACGAAGAAGTTTTAAAAATTTTCAATCCAACAAATTTATTAAAAAGAGTACGAAAAAATCAAGTACTAGGAACATTAAAGTACATGGTTGATCAAAAACCAACTCAACAAAAAGTTTGCGTAACACAAAGCAAATTATATGATCCAGAAGGAACAGAAGTCAATATTTCTAAAAATATTACAAATGAACAAAAACAAAAAGTTATTGATGGAATAAAAAATTATGTTGATATTTTCACTCATTCTACAAAAAATTTATCTTTAGCAAAAGTTAAACCCATTCATATAGATTTAAAAGATAATAAACCAGTAGTTCGAAGAAACTATAAAATGGCATATAAAGAAAGAATGGAATGGCTAAAGAAAATTGATGAACTATAAAAAGCAGGATTATTAAAGAGACAACCATCAACTTACGAATCACCAATGTTTCTGAAAAGAAAACCAGATGGATCATTCAGACCACTTGTAGATTACAGAGCTGTCAACCAAAAAATCAAGACAAGTAGAACTCGAGTACCGAGAATAGACTTGATATGGCCACATTTACGAAGCAAAAAATTCTTTTCGATCATAGATCTGAACTCCGGATATTTCCAACTACTACTTAATGAAGAATCCAAACCAATAACAGGAATCAACATAGAAGGAGTAGGTTATGTATTCAACAGCATGCCACAAGGACTTAGCTTAAGCCCCTCTGTATTTCAAAAAGCTATGGTAGATATCTTTCATGATATTCTATGGAAAAAAGTAATTATCTACATAGATGACATATGTGTCTTTGGCGAAACATTTGACAAATGTTTAGAAAACACCATCAAAATTTTACAAAGACTGAAAAAATACAATTTTCGTGTAAAAATGAAGAAAAGTTTCTTTCTCCAAGACACAATAGAACTTCTAGGTCATAAAATTGGCAATGGAAAATTAGAACCACTTTCAAAAAATATTGATGCAATAAGAAACATGAATCCACCCAAAACACTCAAAGAAGTACGAAGATTCATTGGTATGTGTGGATACAACAGAAAAATGATACCAAATTTTACAAAAAAAATGTTACCCATCATGAAAATTCTAGAAGGAAAAGACAGTCGTTCTAACGAAAGAATAGAATGGTTACCAGAACACAAAAATGTTTCGACAACATGAAACATATCCTTCTTTCAGAACCAGTCCTACAAATTAACAATCCAGAAGCATCAACCTACATAGAAGTAGATGCATCAAAAGAAGCTATAGGTGCAGTATGCAGACAAATAGATCCTGTTACCAACAAAAAATATACCATTGGATATTTTTCAGAAAAATTAAAGGGGAGTCAAAAACACTTATGCTTGTTTGATCTTGAGATGTTTGCAATTACACAATCTTGCAACATTTCAGAGATTTTCTTCTTGGTACAGATTTTATAATCTATACAGATCACCAACCGTTAACTTACCAACATCGGATGAAAACACCTTCACCCAGACTTGCAAGATTAGTCTCTAAACTAGGAGAATTCACTTTTGATATAAAACATATATCATCCAATCACTTGAAAAAATAAAGATGGAATCAAGAAAAATGAAACCATTACATTTAAACCTGACGAAAAAATAAGAACACTTATTTATGGAAAAGACATTCCTATCGAAACACTGGCTGATCACCAACAGCTAGATGATTATTGGGGACAAGTTTATAAATTTCTTGTCGAAGATTTCATTTTTGATCGTAAACTGTCAAAACAAATTTCAAAACATGCTCATAAATTCTACCTTGGAAAAGATGACATTATCTACAAGAAAAAATCAATTCATGGTAATCCATACCAGGATGTTCCTGTAATTCCAACATCTTTAATACCAACAATCCTGAAGGAATGCCATGATGACCCAATCAATGGAGGACATTTTGGACGACAAAAAAAATTAGAAAAAATAAAATCCAAATATTTTATTCTGAAAATTTCACAGAAAGTGAACGATTATATAAGTTCTTGTCATGAATGTCAAATGCAACAACGAAATCCAAAAGAAATCGGAATGATGAAACCAAGTCAAGGAATTCGATCCATTTTCCCATATCGAAATAGATTTCATTGGAAAATTTAGTAACAGTTATGAGAAAAACTATGTTCTCGTAGGTGTCGATAAATGCACTAATTATTGCATTATAAAACCTGTTAGACACCCTAACGCGAACAGTGTCGTTAAATTTCTTTAAAAAATTGTGACCTCTCACGGAAAACCAAAATTAATATCGTGTGACAACAGAACACACTTCAGAAACGACATCGTACATAAATTTTGTAAACACAATAACATTGAAATAATCCACTCATCAGCATATAGTCCACAAACGAACTAACGGCATTATCAGAAAATGCTTAGCGAAGTATAATCCAAAGACCGAGGACGAATGGATTGACACACTTTATAATGTAGTGTATGCGTACAATACATCGCCCATTCACTACTTAAATAACACGTCACCATTTTTCTTCCTTCGTGGTTATCAACCCCATACACCGTTAAATGACATATATTCAATACCGTCAACAAAACCAATGACCAAATGAAACAACGTACTCAACAATTTAAAATCGACGAAAGAAAAAATTCCCGTATTAAAACAGAAAGCGTCAGAAATAAATTCTCGAAACTACAATAAAAACAAAGTTTCGTACGAATTTAAACCAAACAATCTGGTATTAATTCGGCAAAGTAAAAATGTTGCAAAAAATAAATTTAAATACCAAGGACCATTCAGAATTGTGAAGAAAAACTCAGTTTTAAATTATACGATACAATATACGTATAATGACGATAGACAACCTACTGAAGAAAACGTTCATGTCAGACGTCTCATACCTTATGTCCTTAGAAAAAATGACATAAACAATACTATTATTCCACCAGAAATTAAAGACTCGAAACAAAAATCGAATCTTAAAATTTTATCCGTGAATAATAAATCTACGAATAACTTTAAAAAACCAACCATTGAAGATGCAAGCGATGAAGAAAATAAAGAAGATTCATTACATGATATTACAGTATCAATGAATAGAAATAGAGGCAGAAAAGATTAATGATACTTTGGCTTTATTTTAGGCTCAAACATCATACTATTATTTTCCTTTTATTATTTGTTTTATTTCCTCTCATACAACTCTTACCTTTCCTTTTTACATACTTTTAGGTATAATTCCTCAAACTAGGGAAAACATATATTATTTGGATCAAACTTTTACGTTTTTGAAAGTTTTTATGAAAAATTATAATTTATATTTTGTTAGTATTACGTATTTTATTTATATGTATTATGTTAATTTATTTATTTTATATTTTCTTACCTTATTTTGTGCGATCTATATTCCCGTATTTTCTTCTTTCTTGACCCATGTTTGTGTTGATCGACGACCCCATCTGGCCAACTGTTGTCGTTTTGGTGCGATGTCAGGTCCATTGATTCCATTATCCTTCGGTGCAGCTCTTTTTGCAGTGCTCCTCCGGTTTGCTGTTGGATCAGATCTCGCAGTGAACTTGAAGGGCTTGTAAATTGAACTCGACGATGCTATGTTCCGAGGAACTCCAAAGGGATATTTTTCTCTCTTCTCCTTATTCTCTTTTATTACGGAAGAGATGGATTTTTGAGAAGCTTTAAGGTTTTTATGATCTTTTCGAACGTCTCTGATGTTAATTGTGTTGTTCAAATCAGGTGTGGTTGCCCAATTTTGAGACCAATTAGGTGTTTCAACCCAACTTTCGATATTGGACAAAGTCCACAATTTCTCCCCTTCAGATGGTTTGTTAGACACTTTCCATATGTTGTCAGATGTCCCGGTATTCACACTCATATCAAAATCTACTTTTTGCACTTGTATCACAAATAATTATTGTTTTTAAGTAAATTTGCCACTAATGAAATCCAATCCTTGGATCTTGCTGCAGAAATTTTAAATGGGTTATTTTTATCTTGTCAGAGCATTTTTATTCCTTTTTTTTTTTTTTTTTTTTTTTGGCGTTTGTTCAATTTTTTATGAAAAATATTTTCCAGTGGTTCTTTGTTTCCCTTACATTTGAATTAGCGGAAATTTTGCTTTAGAACAAATAGATTTTTATAGATAACACAAAAACTATCTCACAGATTCTAAAAAAAAAAAATTTTTATGTATCACCGTGGCATGACCTAACCCTCTATCATTTAAAAATTTTTTAATCAAAATCGGTGTTCATTGTGAGAAATTATGCTGAAACAAACATTCAGGGTATAGTGAGAGTTAACCTGTATCAGCCTGTATACATTTCTCCATGTAAAAACAAAATAGAATTATTCATTAATTTATCACCAAATTCGCATTCATTTTGCTAAATCTAATTTTCTGATTATCTCCACAATAATATTCGTATACGATTGGCTTCGTCATATCGAATTTCAGAAAAACGTCGGCGCAAGTTCATTTTACGCAGAGCACAATCTCAAAGATGTGGAGGGCACGACGCATTCTCAACGTCAACATTCACCCTCTTTTGTGACCTTTCCTTCACAGCTGAGGTTTATTTACCCCTGCCCCCGAGTACTTCCGAATTCAATCAATTACCTTAAGCGCTCTTCGCAGTACGCGCAACCCTTTTACAATAACGCGCCATTTCTTTTACTGATTTTTATTTCTTCACAAGTTCACAATATTTTCATACCCTGAGGAATTCGAAAAAAACTCTAGCGCAGCAAGCCTCGCTAAGAAAAGTATGGTCGAGAGAAAGAATTATGAATTTTGATGGTCACATTAACTGTCTTTAAATTTATATGCAATTAAAGATGTATGTCCTGATTGTATGAAATGTGTTAGCTGCTGAAAAAATATTGGACTATGAAATAAAAAATAATTTTTTTCTTGAAAAAATGAAATATAAATTAAGTAGATAAAGTATGGTACATCATCATATAATTTAAAATAAAACCAATGAAATATAATAAAGTTATGAAATAAAAAAAAAAAGAAAACATGAGTAAGTGGTTACTTTTTGTAAAAAAAAAAGTTTAAGAAAATTAGAAAAAAGGGAGAAAAAAAGTTTTACCAGAAGTACCTTCCGGTCGATCCACACCAAAATTGGTAGCATGCTACAATAAATTTTAATGAATATTTATTTCAAATTTCGCATTTTATGACGAATATAAAAATAAAAATAGGAGTACTGGAAGTACCTTGCGGTCGATCCATACCAAAGTTGGCAGTATGCTATAATAAAATATAATATGGACTTATATCTGTCTATCTATCGCGCCCATGCGTGCGTGTGTGTGTGCGTGTGCGTGTGTGTGTGTGTGTGTAAAAGAATACGAATTATTGGTGCCAAAATTTTTCTGAGATCATGAAACGAAAAACGTACTGGGAGTGCTGCACAATCTCAAAAACAGATGATATTTCAAAATTTCATCTATTTTTGTTATTCATTGATCACTAATTTAATAAACAGATTAATAGAATGACAGTATAAATTTATTTTTTCACTTAACACTGCATGTTTGTATTTTTTGTCATGTGAAAAATTAAAGAAGACACTGGATAATTCTTATGGCATTTTTACTTTTCATTAGGTGTCTAGAATAATTGTTATCGAATGCAGTTGCGATGGAAGCATTGGATTTAGAGAATTAAAACTTTTTTGAGACATAGACATAGATTTGTTAAGATTCCAAGAAAATCTGGCTGAAATTAAATGTTTGGTTCTCGAGATATCACCGAAATTCTGTCCAGATTGAGAGATTCAGATTTTGTGAACTCGATCTAGTTGCAGTATTTCAGTGATCTCTCAGGAACTAAATGTATGATTTGAGCTAAATTTTCAAAGAATATTTGGATACCTAACATATTCCTATAAATCAATAAAATTTCAGCTCTCTACAAAGGTTCTCCCTTAATTTCATTCAGTAATTTTCAAAAATTATGTTGATAATATGAAAATGTCACCCAAAATTCAAAACCAGTACCAAAAAGTAAAAACACACTATCAAGATAAAATTCAATTGTTAGGAACATTATAATTTATTCATGAAGAAAATATTACCATAATAATTATGATAAATTAAATAATTTTTTTTTTTTGATAAAATGCAGTCGAAAATAATATGATAAAAATGAATTTCTTTAAATATTCTTATCCCGTTTGATTATACGTTTGCTTAAGCTTTCTTGCATTTTTCACTGTAATCTGTAAAATCTTTAACAAAAAGTGCAGAAATGTGTTTGAGTGCTTGTAGCAATATGTTCGAGTACTTTTCCTATATTTGGCAGTTTTAAGAATGTGAATTTTGAATTACAGTCATTCTGAAGGTACTGCAAAGTTTACAAATTTACTGTAGTGGCCATACATTGAAGAATGTTATCTTTCCAGAAAATTGTTTGAGCACTTCTTTCAGTTTTTATAGAATATATGCAGAATACAGTTACACTAAGAACTATAATTTAGTTGACTTCAAGTGCTCAAAGTTATTACTAGCCATAATTGTATGTACCTATGTATGTATGTAGGTATGTTTGTAAATGCATTCTGAAAAACTGGATCAACAGTGTTACTGAAATTTAGGTTTGAAATGTGTTTGGATATGAAAACATAATCTAGATAGATGATAACTGATGAGAGAATTAAGTTCAGAGAAAAATTAAAAAATCTCTAAAAACATTGTTCTGATAGCAAATTACCATCATCTAATAAGCTGTTAGCAACAGCATTAACATAATCTGTTTTCTGTAAATTTTGTTATTGCAGTATTTTAAGTGAAAAAGTGGCGCCACTATCAATCTTTAAAACAAAAGATATAGAGAAAAAACAACCAAAAAATTTATAAAATCACGTGTGAACCTAATGAGCAGTGCCAGATGGGGTGACTTTGTGTCACTACAACCAAATCAAAATGCAAAACAGAAGAACACACTTAAAACTGACCACAAGTAAAACGTATATTGAAGACAAATTAACCTACCAGAGTCCAGTTTAGTGCAGTTTGCAGTGGTGTTTGGCCAGCCATAAGGTTGGATTTGTATCACCAAAATCTCTGTATTTTTACCTTGTTTTTGAAGTTGAAAATTAGAAACAAAAACAGGCTATCTGTTTAGATGATTTACCTCATCATCAAAACTACAGTTCTGAAAGAATCATGATTCCCCCCTGATGGTTGTACTCAATACATTCTTAGCAGGAGATGATGTAAATAAAACACATCCAATAACCAGTGTGTATTAAATATAAAATATACATGAATTGAAACATACCATGTGATGATGAGAATACAGTCAATAGATTGAAGATAAATTGGAAAATGGTATTGTAAAGTCAAAACCACATGTAAGACAAAACTCGTGATGTCAAATGCAATATAAAGTGGGAACGTGTTTTAAAGAAAGTAAGATGAAGAGTAATTTCAAATATGTTTAAGTAAGTTAGTGGAAGCTATAACTTACCTAAATGTAGGGAAAATTATCCAGTTGACAAATTTGACTTCTTTTGTTATCAAGATAAGAAAGTGGAGAAATTTATCAACGTTTGAAAAACGTATGAAATTTGGTAAAAACAAAATGTAGTAGGTTTTTATTAGGTGATTGGACAGAAATATCAAGTGTACTACAGAATAATAAGAATTGTTCCCTTCTATTTGAGCTTAGCTTCACTAAAAATTTGCCAGATGTCAGCCACTTTGCTTAAAAATCCATGTACTGCAAGTTGTTTTTAAGTTTTAATAGAATCTGTTGAAACTATTAGCCTCTAAACAAAACTTTTATCAGTAGGATTCATTGTTCCCTTTTGTAGTCAAGCTTGAATGATACCTCAAATTTGTCATGCAGTGGCTCATTCAAAAGCTCCAATGGTCTATGGTAGATAGATCATCTTCATTTTAGGCTTAAAACATTTGAAAGCTCATGAACTTTGCTAAAAGACACCTGCCCAAACCTGTTTGTTGCTGAAACCTAAGAAACCGTGGTGTGTGAAAAACTAATTATTTACAAGAACCTAACATACTATTACCAAACATTCATCCATTTGAGTGTAAATATATCATGGAGTGGCATTTCTCTTAATTCACCCTTACTAATTTTGTTGTATTTCTCAGTGAGTGAATGTATTTTTTTATCACGTATTGTGTGTGTGTCATACCAAAAATCTTTTGTTAGAATCTCATTAAGGATGGGAATGTTTTACTTTTTTTTTTTATTATAAAAGACTATTTTTTTAAAACTTGTTTTTAACCTAAATTTATAATTATATACGTAGACATACATCGTTTTTTAAAAAGTATGTTTGCCCACTTAAAGTGCAGCTACATTATCATTGGGGAACCTTTACACTGGTTCAGATTAGAAGGACAATCCACCACCTCAAGTATACATTTACTCCAAAATATGTTAGAATAGGTAAAATAAGATGAGTATTTTGGGAATCCAGAGGTTACATATCGCAAAGATATTTGATGAATAAGTTTAGATTAAAAAGTATATTTCTACTCGATAACATAATCATATATCGTCACACCAATAAACTGTCATCCACCCTACATAATACATTACGATGAATTGTGTAGACATAAGCTAGGCGCCACACAAGAATGCAGTTCCAGTGTACTCTATTTACTCTCTCATTCTAACACACAGTTCTTTCATGCGCCATATTCTCCTACAATATTCAAAAGTGCGCCAAATTTGCTGATATATCATTTACTTTTTAGATATATCTTCCAGAACTGTCCTGAAAAACTACTTTGTAAGAGCCACGTAATTATAATAGGATCATGAATCACCTCATTGGTCAATTACGACATGATCCTACTATGTTCATCTTACACCACCTTCATTTCACATTATGATGGTATTCATCCGATACCAAATTCGTCGTCGACTTGATTAATCTAATTTTAGTGGAAAATTACTTCTGTTGTAACCATCAAACTTTAATGGGCTCAATTGTCCTGAGTCTGCAATGTTGAATAGTAATTTATAATGTAGAAATATTACTTCGAAGTCATAAAAGTAGATTGGAACATTGTCAAAGTGTTTTGAGTTTTTCCGTGTAAAGTTATCGTCACATAAGAGTTTTCCAAAAATAGGGTTTTTTAATTTGAAAAAAATGCAAGAAAATTCCCTTCCCTGTTAAAATTTGAATTGGAGGTACTTCGAATGAATAACCTTGTCACTACCATGACGTAGTGACAGTTGTGGAAGAAGGACGAAACTTGTGTTGAAAAACAAGCACGTTGATCAGTTAGTGTTAACTGATAAAAACTAAATTCGATTTTAGCGTCCTCAGACGTTAGTCCAAAAGGTCACATTTAGTTGCTTCAGTAACTGCAATAAGGGTGTATAATAACCCTCTGGGAGTTAGCAAAAACCGTAGAGTATTCACTTTTTCTCTCCGAATTCACGTTTGCATAGTTACCCTCCTTAAAACTGTGCGGTTTCTGAGAAATGACGTCACGAGTGAATACTTTATAAATTCTTGAAGAGTTGGTGAAAAAATATGTCTTAACTAAAGAATCGTTATCTCACTAATCAGAAATTAGACTTACATTCAGGGGAAAGTAAATACTGCCTTGAGGAATACTTAAATATCGTTGTGTGCAAAAATTAGAGAATTAAAATCATTTCGCATTGGAACTTACTTGTTAAAATTGCAAAATTTACTTACTACTGTTATCACTGGAATAAATATTTTTACGAAATGTAGAGACACAAATTCCGAATTTTTAACTTGACTGACCCTTGAAATTACTGTAATTTTATATTTTTAAATCACTGTAATACGTATCTTATTTTTAATTTGTATGTTCACATATTATTGTTTTTATGGCCGTCAGTCTGTTGTTTTTCTTTATTGCGTTCATATACCAGTGAAATTCAAATATATAGCTCATGGTATGCAGTGAAGGGTCTAGAACGTCCCTTTTGGGGGCAGAATGACAAAAAATTTTTGCTCTGTTGATTTTTTTTTTTTTGCTCTTCAACAAATTTTTGATGGTTTTTATATGGATTCTGTGGTCTTACTTTCATTTTTTCCCTTAAACCTTCGCATTTTTTTATTTATTTTTTGGCATTTTGTGGGGAAAATTTTCTTATTTCCCCTCCCTCGTATGTGTCACTGAGGGTGTTTTTTTCTTTCAATCACATCTTTTTATTACGTAGTGGACAAGAAAAAAAGTCTTCAGACCCGTTCTGTCATCTTGTAAAAAATAGATTGGGCATCAAATTGAAAAAAAATTATCATACTTGATGGTCTTGTTTATTGCTCGTAAGTTACCGATACAAAAATTCATTAATTGAAAAATTATAAATTATAAAAAAAGAAGCCAGGCTACAACCGTTGTTCTGTTACCATGGTGGTAATGAAAAAGGAAATCTGTGAAAAGTCCCTGTTTGAGGACTCTTATAATGAAAATCATTTTTTGATTCAAGATTAGTGGTAACGTTTATTTTTCTTGAAAATCTGAGTGAATCTTATAACCGATTGGATACGAAATAATGACACAGGTCTATCAAATCTGTGGTCATTAGTAACTAACTGTTGAGCACCTATGATTTATTTTTTATATTATATCTTTATGTTTTTGGATATGAGAAAAAAATTCCTAAATTTGCGAGTGAGAATGTCTGAAATAAAGAAAAAGATATAACTCTGCCACGGCGTCTTGAAATTTGTTGATATAAAGTACTTTCAATAAACTTTATAAAATTATGCCTTCGTGTCAAATGAACTTTTGTGCACTTGTTTTTTGTCATTTAGTACGACTTGATTTTCAGAAGTTTTTTTTTTTACGATCGTAACGATAGAATATCACACTGGGATGTGATATACCCCACGAGGCTTTTTCAAGCATTCTCATTTTATGCAGTGCATCTAGAATTTTCTTTATACGCAAACATAATCCTGCATATAAAGTAGAGTTTACCTTCATAAATAACCGTCGCCCCATTTTTTTATTTGGGTGACTTTTAAATGGTGTGGCGTATGTCACACCTTAGTGTGCTATTTAATTTTTTTTTTTTTTTTTTGTGAAGCCCTTCATTTCTTGTATGTGCAATTTTTTATAGTTCAGTGTTTTAAAATTGTTTCAACCAAACACGGCCGTATGTAATGATTTTAACAATTTTCTGCTTTTCGCCAACAGATGTACCAAATTTCAAATGGGAAGACTGGTAATTTTTTTTTTTTTTATGAATGATAAATCATATGTTCGTTTTATATCCTTGGCTAAGAAAAATTACAGCTTACAGCTTGTATTTTTTTCTCTCAGCTTTAATTTTGTTTCGTGGATAATTATTGCCTTCAAAAAAATGTGAATTTTAGCTGGATGAAAACAATTTTTTTATTCAAAAAAAGAGGGCAAGATACTAGCTTTAAAATATATTTTGGTATAGTAATATAAAAAAATTATAAAATTTGGCTGTTCGGTCATGTCGAGGTTATCTATTAGGTTGAATATATAGTAGGTATAATCTACATATGCCACTTAGATATAACATTTTAAAAGTTGGGCTGTGACATATAAAGGCATGAAGAAATTCCTTTTTTATTAAGTATGAGTAAACCACTCTTCAAATACCTCTGCAAGTTGGCTATTTATTTCGAAAGTGACAAGCAAAAGTAACTACGACGAGGAACCGGACTAAGTGTCCGGGTTTTGCATTTCTGAAGTACTACCATGCAAAATGTGTGGGCTCTTATGACTATTGTTTGAAAGAGAATGATGTCGATTCTCCTGTTTCGTTTTGTTGTCCGTTTTTGGTTCATTTTTAAAAAACATATAACAAAAGTTGAAAAACTTCATCAAGAAAATATTCATTACCGTGTTTTTTTTGAATTTGATTTTCTCGTTTCATTTTCGTGACACCTCGAAGAAACACTTGTCACCGAAATCAACTTACAGAATAACTTTACCTATCGAAACTACGCATGTTTTCGACCCGAATGATCCTTCAATAAATCAGTGATGTACGAGACAGGGTTCCTACTCATAAACTAATATTTCTGTTGAATTTGCCTCGCTCCTTCTGCTTATCTATCCTTGCGGAGGATACGGTCTAAGTTTAACAATAAATTCCCCAATTTCAGTTTCGTACCACCGTAGTTAGAATATTAAATTTAACTGTTATTTTTCGCCACATCCTCAAATATTTGTTTCTCATTTTAGAAGTGCGCGTCGAAACGTATGGATTTTTTGGGGTGCTGGTTGCTGGGTGGGTGCGTTTTTGTTTTGATTTCGGTGTAAACTCGACGGTAGGATTGTACATATTTTGTGTCTACGTTTGAGAATGCAGTCGCAGACTTTGTCAGACGGAGCAGATCGATAAAATTGAGGAGTGAGTAAGCGTCGGTGTATTCGACTTTCGAAATGAAAACTATTTGTCGAAGCTGGCGACTCTGTTTTTGTATATTCGATTTTTTCATCCAATTTTCGAACTGTTTTTCCCGTCGTGGTATATTCCCTTTTTTATGGCCATTTTACGGAGTAATTCGCTCTTTTCCTCTTTAAATTTTTCTTTCCTCCTCTCCTGGTTAATCGGTAACGTCGAGTACTCTCTTTGTCACCGTGTCCTTAATTATTTGAAAATGTGATGAGAGTGGTTAGGCTACTTGTATGTATGTGTTGCAGTTTTTTCGGTTTTGAAAAGCCACTTATATACTGATACCTACGTGTCTTAATTCGTTCGGGCTGAAGAGGCGAAAACTTCAGCATTGCGAAGTTTTTTTAAATTTTAATCAGAATCAAGATATGAGAGCGATATGCACATTTATACAACAGCTCCTGGTTTCACAGTATTTTTACTCGCGAAAATTCATGTAAACGATTTTGATTTTTTGAAATTCATCTTTAACCTTCGTCTAGGTTTAAAAATTTAAACTACCCAACGACAGAGCCCAATTTATACGTCTTTGAGAACGATCGAACGTCCTTCACAGAAACCTGGGGTTCCCCCAAATATTCGGTTGAAAAGTTTCGATTATGGGAAAAGATACATGAAAAATTGACAAAGTACCTACTGTGAGGTAATTTATTATTTTTATTAAGTTTGATGTTTGTCATTTTTTTTCCTTTATCATTCTTAAATTTTGTTCAATAAAAGAAGACCAACAAATTCAATTTCTCAACTCTTGGGATAGATTATTCATAGACTGAATTTCTTGTTCATATTAAAATATCCTATAAGATGAAATAGATACCTCGGTACCTATAGTATATTGAATTTTTTTACCTACATGAAGTCAAAATTACCTCGCAAACTGTTATTGAACGTACGTTAAATTTTCGCCAATTTTTGAGTATATTTCTATGAATTGTTTTCAGTAGGTATTCGAAGGTTTTATTGTTAAATTTTGAAATTGATAATCCTTGAAATTATGAAATACGTTGGGGCGTTCTTAGTTCCAAAAAATTTGTTGAATCGTAAAACTCTCTTCGGTTACCATTTTAATTTTGAAAATAATGTTTCTCAAAAAGTTTGTTGACGTAAGATAAATAAGTTTAGGTTAAAAACAAATTTTTAAAAGATGTTTTTTTTATTTTTTTTTTGGCTTTAGCCGCGTGTGAAATAAATATTATTTCATCGTGGATGGTTGGCTGCAGTATTGGTATATTTTAAAATCGCAGTAGTGAGTAGAATAAAATTCTCTCGCGTACTTCTATTTTTGGCTAATAATAATTTCTAATAAAAAAGGTTTTTCCTAATTTGCTGTTCGTTTCTTTTTTTCAGATTTTACAAGATGCCGAAAAATTATCTCAACGGATGAATCATCGAGGTGCATGTGCTTGCGATAACGATACTGGTGATGGAGCTGGTGTCCTAACAGCTATTCCCCACGATTTTTATCACGCATTATTGAAGTAAATATTTGAAAAATTAGATGTAATTATTCAATATTATTTTAATTTTAAAACTGTAGGAAAATCGATTCCATCCCTGCGTGGATTAGATCTTAGTCTGGTTCAGGTTCCCAATTTGCAGAGTTTGGTTAAATAACCCGAACAAGTATAGTGTGATGTACATTTGTCGTCGTTTACTTTGTTACTGGACCGTAACAGATGAGCGAATATGTTTGTATCTTTATTGAAAAAATTAACCGAAGACGAGTATAAATAATTTTACCTAAAAAATTCAAATTATGTCCCGAAATTGTGATTTTAGAGAAACGTGTATGAAGTGGGTTATTTTGATGCGAGTATGATTTGTTTTTTTGCATCACACTCATTTCAAAATCTCATACTTCGCACGAGTGTCACCCACTATTTGTTTCAACAACCCCCAAAAAAAATTATATATGTATATATAAATATTTTGACAAGAAATAAATTTGTGACAACGCATCTAAACTATACAAACACAACAAATTTTCCATTAATTTGCGTTTTTTCGTTCGTTTATTTTCAAGTACATGAGGATGAATAAAAAATTCGATGAAATACAAATTGAAGTAAATTTTCTTTTCTTTCCAGGAATACCAACCTTAGCTTTCTAACGTAAATAGCGAATGAGGAATTATTGATTGAAAGAGAAGCGGTTTTCTAAGAATTTGCCTTTATTTTGTTTGTATATCTTCATACTACTAAAGATGCGATGAGAAATACATGGCAAATAGATTGGAGAAAATTATTTCCTCTTTTTGGAAATCTCAACCCTTGCTCTGTAGCTAAAATAGCGGCTGTTGAATCATTGAGTGAAAGCGGAGTGGTTTCTAGATTACAAAAACTAACTGTGGGGACAATACTCGTATGAGGTAATAGGGGCTCGCACCCCTTGACAACAGTCACCGCCCAAAGGCTGGCAATAATTGTCTCTATGAAGCTAAACGAATTTACACTGGTGCGTTTGTATGTTTGTACCTGTACGTACATACAAGTAAGATACATTGCACGGGCCGAGATCAATTACCTGATAACGATCTTGGTGATGTCACGGCCCAGTACCAAACGCGCTGCGTCGTTTCTTATCACCTTGACAGAGGCAAGAAATGACGTAACGCATAACATAATTTCGTACATGTACGTATGCATGTGTGTCTGTGTGTGTGTACCAAATTCTGTATATAAACTCTCAGAACTGGCTCAAAAATTGCCAGTGTTTGCCGAGGATTTGGCTCTCCTATACTTAATCGTATGAAGTGGCAGAACACGCAAAATACTGTTGAAGACCTTCTAGTGTGAATATCTCTCACGATAAGGTATTCCACACTAACCATTTTCCATTTATTTTTGTTTTTTTCTTTTATTCATTTTCAAACAACAAAAGATGATTAAAAATTTTTGTGGAAATTGTTAAAATTTTATTCTTTTTTGAGCAACACCAACTCTAGCTGACTAGCTTAAATTTATACAGAGAAATCATTGAACGAAGTCAGACAGGTTTGTTTCAAAATTTAAATGTTATGTTCAATTGAAGTGATAACTTGACAATAAGTTTTGCACGAATTCAGGAATTGCAGATATTTCATAACGTTGGATAAGAAATAGAGTGCATGCGTAGCCAAGACCGTGATTTAATAAACCAAGTAAGTCCCAAGCTACCCATACGCATAATTTTACTTTTTTACACTGGAGTAAAATCTTCCTACTTCATGTAGGTATAGTTAATACATACGTAGACGTTAACGTCTGTTTTTGAGATAGATGTTACAAAAATACCATTTCAAATTACTGAGGTAGTTAAAAAATGAATTAAAAAGAACAAGACGAGAATTACAAGTCAAATTGACTGATAAATTATGTAGACTGTATTTCTGCCTTAATAAAAATACTTGAGAAATTAATGCTCAAAATGGCTCAGGTGAATGTCCCCTAAAAAATGTTTAATCCCTTCTATCCTTTTTATCCCCCTCTTGTAATAATTTTAGTGTCGAAAAAACTTATTTAAAAGTACCTTTGTGTCAGTCTTAGAGCTATTACCAACTAAAACCATAATCCTCATGAAAACCTTGACCCCCTCCCTATTTGATTTTTTTTGTTTTTTAAATTACTTAAGAAAATTTTGATTTATTTTTATGGTAATAAATGAAACGTCTTTGAAAAGTAAAATGTACAATATTAACTACATTTATTTGAAAATTTCCCAAAAAAATAAACAGCAATAGTTTTATGTTCTAAAAAAATTACTAGCCTTAACCTTGCAGCTTCACTCGCAGTTATGTAACAAATAGGTACGAAAGTTACATTTAAACAAGAAGTGTATGTTTAAATTCACGACATATTGGGAAATGTGAGGAAAGGAGCTGTGGACACATACGTTTACGGCTATTATGCCTATTTTATTAGGATTTTAATGATAGTGAGAATGATTACGGACATAAGGTAAACTACCCGTTTTGAATCACTCCCATTTGTGGGTCAAAATTTTCAAGAAGCTGTACTTGTAAAAATTTACAATATGGTATAATTTCTTCAACATAAGTGTTTCATACTTTTTTATTTAGAATTTTTATTTTACATGAATAGCAAAAGAAGGTGAAAAAAAGTTCCCAAATGTTTAAGGAGCTGTGATGAAATGAACCCTCACCCTTATGGGGTTTTCATCTGACATGATAGTTTCTTATCAATTGGAATCCCAGTTTTGGTATAATTATCCATAATTTTAGCAACATTTTCAACATACAAATTTTAAAAAAGACCTCTTCTTTTTCACCTAAAGATTCCTTAGTGGGTATTGGAGATAGAAAGCTGAAATTGATACAGTTGGAAAGAGGATAAAATTTTCTCAAATTTAGAACCAATTCATTTTTTATCGTCATCAATTTTTCAAAAATGAATTATAAAAAAATTGTAAAATAATGAAAAAAGTGGAATGTTTGTTCTTGTATTTTCTTTCATCATTAGCTCGCAGTTACTTCCTTTTGGGTGAAAACTAATGATGGAAATGAGTTGATTGTTAAAAAATATGGAGGATCACCACTGGAAATTTTTTTCCATCATCATTACTTTTTGAAATAAACAACAAATTAAAAAACAGCAAATTTCTCATTAATTTCCAGTTTTTTAATGATTTATTTCTGATAAATTAATGGCAACAAAAAAATTAGTTTTGTAGAGAAATTGGGAAAATTTTATTTTCTTTCCGATATTACCAACCTCTGCTTTATAGTTCAACTAACAGCTGAGATATTGTGATGTGAGATAGAAGCAGTTTTTATCAAAATTAAAATGTAAATGTTGCAAAAATCGCCGATAAATATACAAAAATTGGGATTGAATTTTATTATATAGAAGATTGGCTTTTGTTGTCTTCACCATACAAATTACCATTTTCCATTTTAAGGAAAATACAACTATTGAATTCAGTGCAATGACAAGACCTGGGAATGGGACCTGTAGAAAAGAGCTGATCCTGAGTCACAGATCACAAATATATGGGTCACTCAAATTCTTCTGTACACAAAATGTATATTTAGGTATATATATATTTCAGTGAAACTTGGGTATTATTAGAAACTTTCATTGGCTACACATTTGTGTTAAAAGTTTTGAAATTCATGAGCTAGTTTTGGAGGAAGGGGTTCTCAAAGTTTTGCAAACCCACCATGTTGTCATTACGATAACTTTTGTAAATCAAAAGGTTTTGGCTTGAAATTATTATGGCTGTTGGAAAATATTATGGACTGGTTTTGTATTGGATTTGAACAAAATTGGTCTCCTGGTTTTCAAATGGTAGCCATTATAAAATTTGACAATTTGAAAATACACATCATGGTTGATGTGCAGAAGATATTTTATACTACTAAATCTATTATATATATTTTTTTTTTCATAATTTCCTGAACAATTCTGTACCTAAACTAATAATTTAACATATTTTCTGTGAATCAGATAGTTTTCTTTCTAAAAAATCAGGTTAAAATCTCAGGGGGCACACACTCATTGTCCCTCTCTAGAATCCACACCTGTGTTCACCTTAATTGTGTATAGAAAATTATACCTTATTTCCATACATTTGAACATTATTTTCTTTACCCTAAATCATGTTAGCTGTACATATATGCAGTATATGCTGAATCTGTCATCCAGAATGACACCAGAGGATTATCACAAATTTGTATAAGATAGCTGCTTCACTAGAAGGAAGTGTGACTGTAACTTTGGACTAAAAATGATTGATAAGCTCAGAACATTTTGACCAAGTTCCAATCGACATTTAATGACTTCAAAGTAACAAAATTTGTATATTACAAAATATTAAGCCAAGTCTAACATTGTGGACTCGGACTATTGAACCCCTTAATGTTTGCTGGTTACAATAGAAAGGTTACTTTAGAAGTCATTCTTCACTAAAAATTATCAGTTAGAATAACATCGAATTTGCATGTTGATGAATATGTAGTGTGATATGATGGTGGTGTGAGATGGGCATAGTAGGATTTCAGAATTGACCAATGAGATGATTATCCTACCCTAATTATATGGCTTGTACAAAGTAGTTCTTCGAGACAGTTCTAGACAGTTCTGGAAGATGTATTTAAATGGTAAATAATGTGTGTCAGGTGACTTGCTTTTCTTCAACAATTTTTTATTTTTTGTTCTATATTCTTCTTGAAAACTGCATATTTGGCACGCTTTTGAAGGTTGTAGGCAAATATGGCGTGTGTAAGAAATGTGTGTGCAAGTGAGAAAGCAATAGAGCATGATACAATTGTATTCTTGTGCGGCGCATGGGTTCTGTTTACCAGAACCCTCATAATAGATTCTACAAGGTGGGTGACGTTTTATTGGTGTGTCAATATATGAATGTAAATGTTAATGAGTATAAATATATTGTTGTATGAGGTCAGATCCCTTTTAGACTGGTCTAGGTAAGATATGACCATTGAGACAATACTGATGCGAGGTCTTGAAAGTGGTGGTGGCCTAACACGAGGACGGTGTATCACAGATAGTATCATAAGCAAGTTGATTTTGTGGTACTCAATTTCTGTGAACTTAATTTATTTCTAGTCATTTTTAACCTGTTTCAATTCAGTAACATTTAACAATCTACTTCGCTTGTAGAATTAGAAAATATCGCTTAGCTTGGTACATTTTATTGGGTGTTTAATTCGCATTGATCGTTCTAGTTTCCAGAAGTTATTATAATTACGATTACCTACCATTTTCTTTAACTTATTAAATTATTTTGACAGTGATTTTAGTTCATTTTTAATTGTTTTACATGTCGGGGATAGCTGTGAATTGATAATTAAATTATTCAAAAAAATAGAATTTTTATTGTTTCACGCTTTACAATTTTTACACCATTATATATTTGAATTCCGTTTTTCATTAATCTTTTGTTTTCTCGCATATCCTTATTGACGAGTATATAAATTTTATAAATGTGATTAGAGCTATTGCTAATTTTACTTGCCTGTCATAATTTTTACATAAAACTGCTTGGTAATCTTTACTAGAGAACGTACCTTGTTTTATCTTGTGATGAATAAAGAATATTTTTTCTTTTTATTTTTTTGCATTTTTGTGATTATACCGTATGAAAATTAGAAAAATGTTCTACACAATTATTATTATTATTATTTAACTTTTTAATGTGTAAACATTCTTGATCTGTCTAGACCGCTTCCTCCCGGGTGTAAAAAAATATTAGATATGAATAAGTTGAGATTGCATAAAAAACTGTACAGCGCACTGTCCAGTTTCAAATTCTGTTTGTCATATAACACACACACACACACACATACATGATTATAGTACTTAGTGGACCTGAACACCTAACTGCCTTTAGTAAGAACAAAAAAAAAAATCTTTATTTTTGAGGTTAGAATGTTGCTTGACAGCAGAATGTTCGTAGTTTTTCAAAACATTGAAAAAACCGCCCAACCACAAAGCTATACAAACAATATTTAAAAAAAATACTGTAACAGTATGTTGGTTAGACTGCGTGTGTGTGTGTTTTTACACACAAAAATGAAATCATATCAGTCTATAGTCAGACCTTTGTGTTATTTGAAATTGACTCCTCATGAACATTGGTCAGACATCAAGAGTACACATCACCTGTTCTTTTATGTCCCTAGTAAGACATAAATGCAATGTTGCCACAGTTTTTCATGGAAATATGGGTAGAAAGAATAATTGTTGTAAAAAGAAATTAATTATTGTCAATAGATCAGCTTCTTTAGAAAACTAATTTTGTCTTTTTCTAATTAGAATGGGACTATGGAGTTATCAAAAAGCACTAATAGTTTTTTTCATCCAAATAGAATATGACTACTTTCTGTTTGGTCACCTAAAATCAAACCTCCCCAATTTTTTGGATAAATGCATGTCAAAGAACTATCTATTTGTAATTTTTAAAATTAGGAAATTATTATTCAAGGGAAACACTCTGAATTTGTCAATTTACAAGACTCTGACCAAGATTGCAGAACCTAGATCAATTTTGTTTCTGACTAAATGTGATACCTCCAAAAATAATCAAGGGATGAGTAGTCACCATATTATTTGTTCTCAACATCCTAAGCATCCTAATTGAACCAGACACTGAGGCCAAAAATGTCAACCACTATGATAAGTTAAACACCATATTGATGCACAATTTTTCCTATTCTCAAACTAATCAACCAAAAGCTTCATCTTTCAATTTATTTGAGAAAAACAAAAAAACAAAACAAATACCTATATATCCTTCACCAACAGTGTCAACTCAGTGTCCAGCAAAGTTTAAGTGTTTTATCCAATATGGTGGTTTGTTATTTTGACCCAGGTATTAATTTCTGTGAAGTTTGACACAATTTATTTGAGGAGGCTATTTGATTTCTCTATCCAGAACTGGAAATCTCCAAAAAAAAAACTTCTCAAATAATGTCCAGTTTCTTGAAATTTTAACCTAAATTAGTGAATAAGTTTTGATGAAACATTCTCCTCTAAAGATGTAGTCATATGTGTATTACATGATTTTTATATTTCAACTTTCCTTTCTATCAAACAATTTCTCTCCCACTTCACAGAACTGACACTGAAATAAATCCATGGAGTAGAACTGAGAACTGAGTTTAAACAGAGTTGAGTTTAGAGCTAAAACTTCAAGGGTAGATTTTTTGCTTAATCAATCGTAGTTCTTTCAAGTGTAGGAATTTATGTTCAGAGGTTTTATTGCATTATTTTACATTTTATATAAAGTTTGTGGTTCAGGGAAAGCTTGACCCCCAACCTTTATAACAGGTTTTCGACAAAGTTGAAAACTCCTATTAAATTTGGTCTGCCTTTCAAAATAGGGAATGGGACTTACATAGTTATTCGTATCATGATCTCCAGATTCCAAAAATACCCATCTCGCATTTTCATATTTCTTTATTTATTTTATTTAATTTTATTTTATTTTGGGTTATATTTTTTTGGGAAATGAAACAGACGAACGGCTGAACCAATAAGACTGAAATTTGCACCAGAGGTCAGTTTCAGTGTGAGAAAGGTCTGATAGAAATTTGGAGCCGATTGGTTTAGCGGTTCCAAGGATATTGGCTAAATGAAACATTATTTTTACAAAATCCCAAAGTACGAATTTGTAGCAGGTTTTTATGGTTCATTACAACCACACCCCTGTGCCACAAATTGAAAACCTGCTTTTTTAGTGGAGCATGCTGCGCTAGAATTGTTTTTTTTTTCAATGAAAAGAAAATTTTAAAAATATTAGCGTAGCATGCCCCGCTAGAAAAAGCAGGTTTTCAATTTGTGGCACAGGGGTGTGGTATAATGAACCTTAAAAACCTGCTCATTTTAGCTATATTTTGGCCAATATCTCCGAAAACGCTAAACCAATTGACTCAAAATTTCTATCAGACCCTTCTTACACTGAAACTGACCTCTGGTGCAAACTTCAGCCTTATTGGTTCAGCCATTTGTCTGTTTTTGTTTCCCAAAAAAATATAGGCCGGAATAAAAAAAAATTAAATAAAATAAATAAAGAAATATGAAAATGCGAGATGGGTATTTTTGGAATCTGGAGATCATGAAACAAATAACTATGTAAGTCCCATTCCCTATTGTGAAAGTCAGACCAAATTTGATAGGAGGTTTTCGACTGCTAAAAACTACAAACTTGAAAAAAAATTATTAGTGTACAAAATTGTTGTTTAAAAAAAATTTTGGGGGTTTAACCCCATACCCCCCCCCCATAACTACGCCACTGGCTATCAGTTTTGGTTTGACAATATTTCCGGTAGAGCTTCCTCAAGATCTGATTTTTTCATATCAAGAAATAATTCTAAATTTCACAATGTCTAATATTTCGTCAACAGTTGACAAATTTCATTTAATCATAACATACCATTTACTCATTATAAGCTTTAAAACAATTATTTTAACTATCAAAATTCATAATTTTTTTTCTCAGAAACCTACTTTTTCCAGCGAGGCTTGCTGCTCTAGAGTTTTTTTCATTATTTCCTTAGTTCTTTTTGATAAGCAGTTTTCTTTCCTAGTCACTCCTTTCATTCAAGTTTGAGAAGGATTTTGATCATCATTTCATTAACTTTTAATCCTTTCAAACCTTCGCACCCCCCAATTTACCAACCTTAAAATTTTCCTGACACTCTCTACAACTTCTGTTACTTTTATACATATTCTAATTCGGGGGTTTTCTTAATAACTGATGCATAGGCGTACTACTTTTTTAAACAAACAGAAGAAAAAAGTCCACATTTTCAATTTCTCAATCATTTCCATGTGGGCCTAACAAAGTGTCGTCTAAGTGCCTGACAGATATTTCTAGAACTTTACGTGAAGTTTTTATCTTGGTTTGGATCTTCAGAAAATAAAGATAGCTTGCTAGGTCAAGTAGCTCATTTTGTAAGACCATGTTTTTGAAATAAAATTCCCGGTATATGACCATACCTTAGATCCACGTTTCTATAACATATGTACCTAGTAAAAAATGCTACACAGTTTATCCAGGATAGGTAGGTAGTTCAAAAAAATTCAATTATTTTAATCAAATGCCATTTACCATTCTCTGTCACTGCCTTTTTACATGTAATCATCTTATAATATAATACCACGTGTAATAAAAAAAAAAAAATAGAACACTCACGGGAAGAAACAACAAAAGAATGAACAGAAAAGAAAATAATTCAATAGAACATACATCAATATCAACGGGTGTGTATTTTTTTTTTATTATTAAATTTTACACTAAAATTGGTAAATTTCAAGGTTAACTCTCATCTTACTGTTGACTTGAAAATGTTTTTTTTTTTTTAATATCATTTGCATCTATCGTAAGACAGACCACAAGTACTGACTAAAAAAAATCTCTTGTCAACGTCAACTGGAAAATTTTTTTTTTTTTTTTTTTTTCCTTTATTATCCAGTATTATTATTATTTGCAGCTGTCACATCATAACCAAAACTGTGGCAACGTTGATTTTAAAAGGTCTGACTAACATACCAGCAGACTCAAGTCTAACCAACGTCACACACAGAAGTCCGACCAACGTAGTACTATTGTCAATTCCAAAAAATAAATTTCACACACGGGGTGTAACATTTGATGAGTGGGCCATAAGTATGCTAGTCGGACTTTTTACAAGACTAACATTTTCCAACTTTTTCAATGCAAATATAACCCCCTGAATCCAAAAAAACAGTTAAAACGTTGGTCGGACCTTGTGTGTGTCCGACCAACGTTTTTAGTCCGACTAAAGCTGGTGAGGAGTCAGGTGTGTGTCCGACCAAGATACTAAAATCAAACACACACACACACACACACACACACACACACACACTCACTCACTCACTCACTCACTCACTCACTCACTCACTCACTCACTCACTCACTCACTCACTCACTCACTCACTCACTCACTCACTCACTCACTCACTCACTCACTCACTCACTCACTCACTCACTCACTCACTCACTCATTCACTTATTCACTCATTCACTCACTAAAACATCCATGGCAAGCTGGTGGCGCTCAGCTGAATGTTTACCCATCAAATATGTGAGGGGGGAACCTCGCACGTCTTTTCAAACAAGAACCTAAACCTTGAGAAATTTCATCGTTGAAAATGAAAAATTCAGTGCCTCGATCAACAAAATATTCATTTTAATATTATACAATTATGTATTCTTCGCATCAAGTAATAAAATTCAATTGTTTTTTGAACTGTCGGAAAAATTTTGACTACGCCTATGACACTTGTTCTCTTGTACATTTACTGATGAGAAATGCGTCAGCTTTTCTTCCGTATCATCTTCTGACTTGTTGGTTTTATACATTTGTTCTTCCTTATTACTACTTGTTTGGCTCTTTATGCTTTCAGGGATGAAAATGTTGAGCTGCCTCAAAAGGGTAAATACGCGACTGGCATCGTTTACACGGACAAGCAAAACCACCAAGATGGAGAGAAATTGTTTGCCGAAATTGCAAACCAGTGCCAATTACAGGTATTAATATTTCCGATTGATGTTTCGGATCGATCAGCGTAAGCTTTCATAGAATAATGACATTTTTTTTTATGGTCTCCAACATTTAAGTTAGTTTCGTCGGTTGTCTTGTCTGGTCTTCATTAATCTCCAAATGTGTGATTCGAATGTGCACTCGTTGTTGGATCGACATCGATCGTACATACTTTTGCATGCTCGTGGGGAAAAAAAAACAAAAAAAAAAACCCAAGTTTGACACTTATCAGCATACTATGGGTTATAATTCGCAGTACCTATTTAAATCGATTGTGGTATTTTATTCACGGGTGTGAATGAATTGTTATATTTCTACTAAACACGTTGAAATTTCACTATCGAATTTCCGTTCAACATCGAGTGTGTACAGTAAGTTTATTGCTTTGCGGTTGAATACGATTTTTTTGGCCAGCATTCGTGCTTTTATTTTGTTGAAAAATTGAATACTTGATGAAATTTGTTTGTTCTATAATTTATATAATTTATATAATTTGGGGGAAAAAAATTTATTTAGCAAACGCTGAAACAAATTGCGATGTTATTGTGAAGAAGAATATTATTATCAACAAAAATTAACCAGCTACAAATTTAGTTACAAAAAAATGTAGAAACTTTAACGATTTTCGAAATCAAAAATTAATTTTCTTTCTGGGACCTTTTAAGACCGGAGCAACTTGTATGGACGAAATATGTAATAATTATTTTTTTAAATAGCTTTTGAAATTCAATGAAGTCTAATCCTGAAATCCCACTTCGGAAATTGCGAATAACAGGCTAAAAGGTATAAATATTTACTGGCTGTTGTCAGAAAACTTACTCCTTGAGGTTTCATCATTATATTCTTTTATTCTACTCACTACTGCCGACTGTGATTTTAAAATATACCTATACTGCAACCAACCTTCCGCAACGAAATATTATTTATTTCGTGTGAAGCTGAAGCTTTGACTATATACATACTGGACTGCTAATACTGATAAAAAGCTGTGTTCAAAACAAACAGGCGTATCCCTGTTCAAAATGTTAGTTCATTATCAAATTTGTTAATACTTATTGTCTTTTCCTTTGACTAGGTCTCTTCTTACCACAATTATTGCTTTTAATTACGAATTAAATCGGTAATGTTGTAGTTTTATAAAACTCAAAAGTTCAAAAATTTCAGTTAAATCAATTTAAAATTTGATTTATTGATGCATAGCTCTTATTGGTGAATATGCCTAAATTTATGCCAACAATTTTTTCAATCTTTAAATTACCATTTTCTTTAATTATACCTTCTAATTTTTCAATTTTCAAATATGAATAACCTAGAACGTTTTCCGAATGGTCGAGAACATTTTGAGCCTACCAGTAAACTAACATTTTGAACGGGGATACGGGTGTCTGACTCAGTTGCACCGGTTGTTCATTAGACTCTGTGTTATTCTTATCAGTATTAGCAGTCCAGTACGTATATAGTCAAAGAGCTGAAGCCAGGAAAAAGTAAATAAAAGCTTATCTTTTAAAAATTCGTTTTTTTTATCGTTTTAAGTAAGGTCAATAAACAATCCTATCCAAATTTTGTGGCTTATTCTCTACAACATAAAACCTATGTGGGCTTAGCTTTTACAAATTGAGAATTTTGTAACAAATTCGTTGATTTCTTATTTAACCTTTCTTTTTGAAGATATGTATATAATTTTGAATACATATAATTATGTAGTTTAGGTAGGTAGGTATCTATTTATTGAGTAATGCTACTCCTATACCATTACAAAAAAGTATTATATCCTCGTATGGTCCTCTATTAAAATTGGAGGAGCGATGACTAATAAGTGTGTTCCATTAAAATGTATGTTTGGCCAAATTTTTAAACCTGATTATCTCGATTGACCAAGCTAATGTTATATTGAAAATCTCATTAATGAAAGTGAAAGTTCATAGATAATATTTTTCTTCATTTTCATTAAGAACATACGAATGAAAATTAATTGTTTTATTTTTGACTGTATAGAAATCTTTATTGCTGAATTTCAATATTTAGATTTATCATTAAAGTTGAACCCTAAAACTTTCCATCTTTTGTCGTTACATTTCAATTTTTGTGTTGAAAGTAAAGTTTTTGTAGTATTTTTTCATTATCCTTTAAAAATTGTGTAAGTCAGTACCAATCATAGACAGTATTTATCAAAAATTTTCTATTGTTCAGGTTTCTAATAATCGGGGATTATTCCATTAATTTTACTCAATTCCCCCACTGCTTATGAAGTCTCACTGGTGTTTTTTAAAACACCCTTGAAGTACTCGAATAGCATCAGATTTTTGATGCAAATAATTTTCATTGACATGTTTTTTGAATTTTTCAAAACATTTGAGCATTTTGCTCATTTATATCTTCATTTTTTCATATTTTAGCTAGGTGCAGAAAAATTTATCTATTTTTTTTTTTTCATCTCTTCGACCATAATATTTTTCTTTCAATAGGGTATTTTTTTGAGTAGGTAGCTGTAGTAGTTAATTCTTTCTTCCCTTCAAATTGTGTTGAACACCGTATTTAATGTACTAGTAATTATTTTCCTTTGATGACATTCTAAATTCAAATCTTATCGTAGTGGTTTTGACTGTATATTGGAAAGTACTTTCCATTGGACTCGGTACTTATTTCTGGGATGCCAAGAAGTTAGAGGTAGATGTTAATTTTGACCAGTGGGTCAGTTAATTTAACTATCGGGTACCTTCCACCCTCCGCTCACTAGTGGCTGCATATTTAGCCATTAACTTCTCTTCCCGCTAGTTGTCACGATGTTGAAAAAGTTTAATCTATGCATTTTCGCTTGTATTCGCATATTTCCGCGTCTAATGCGCTTAAATTAGACGTGAACGTAATATTATGTGATTCAAACCGAATTTGGGATCGTTACCGCTCCGGTCGAAAATTCCGTAATGTGACAATGGCAAATTCATGCGCTTTCGATATTTTTGTATCGCTTTCGAACCTTATAACTATGTATAGCTTGAATAAACATAGCGTTAAATGTATGGTTTCGTTTTTTTTTTTTTTTAATTTTTAATTTTTACCACGCCATACTCTTGAGTCACCATAGCTGGGTAGATTGTAGGATATTGAACGAGTAGCGTGTCGTTGGAGACCATTTTAATTTTGTAAATGAACTAGCATAGCTAGGTAAGGTGTTATTCATTGCAGAATTCGTGTCAGTGCAGGTGTTGTGAAGTTGGCATTGTGCGCTCGAACGCCATTCGTCCAACGTCATATCGGTAAAAATTACTGTTACTATTTCTCGCCTTAAGGTACCTACAAATAACGATTGAAAATAAACCATTCGAACAATAGACGAAAAAAATTGAAACGAAAAAAACGAAAGGAATCTGAATAGAAAATCTTTTTCATTTCGGTGGTCTTGATTAACTTTTTTTTTCCATTCGAATATCCGTCGGAATGAATGATTCATGTCTACAAATGCGCAACAGTCCAAAATTTGAAAAATGATCTCGAGGCGTACCTATCGAGTCGATTCGGTTTCACGACAGGTGTGTATCGACGTATTCCCGAAACGGAAAAGAATGACATGTTGAAAAAGTTGCATAGTGATGCAATTAAAGGTAGTTGAGATTTGACAATTTTCGATGAATTTTAGGAAATTTTTGCTACGATTTCCATTGTTTATTTTTTACTTTTACTGGCATATGAAAATGTGTATTTTTGTGAGGGATTCATCTATGAGACAGTAATGGTCGTAATACGAGTGGATAATTACTTTCTTCGTGACTTCTGTTGAGAAGAATCATCTCGCCTTTAAATTTTTTCGGTGTAATGATTGGGGTTTGGTCGTCGCTGTATTTTAGTGTGAAAATTGTAAAAACAAACGCAGTTCTTCATTTTAGAAGACACGCCCAAATTATCCTATTTTCTGTGGATAATTATTTCTGTACAATTTTTCTTTAACCCTTTTTTCTGCGGGAAGTATCTGGCGATTAAATTAAATTATTTTCTAGTAACTGTGAAAAACGATAAATTTATTTTGTAATGTATTTTCATTTTAGCATCAATAATCTATTCAACCCGAGTTTTTTCTTTGACTCGCTTGAACTCTTGTCAGATCTCTCTGTTATTCACTCGCAGTGAATTATGCGAACCTATTATTTCTCACTTCTAGTCTCGTGAATTATCTTTTCTAGTCCCTAATGTTTCCCCTTTCAGTCGAGAAAACTCGACTTACAAAATCGTGAATTTAATTACTCATTTACCTACCAATAGCTATACCTCATTCTTAATTTGAGCGAACCCGAAATCTCGAGTTACGTAAGAAATTTTTTTTATCGTGGGTGGTCAGTTCTGAGATTTTGAAATGTTATCTTACGTAAGTGAGTGAGATTTAAGTTTGTCTCCAGAAATATTCTTACTTGACCAGTTTTGACAAAACTCACACAGGTATGCATCCCTCGGAACCCTCGCACATCACAAAGGTTATTTGTAATCGTCACAATTGATGGGCTCCGTTGCAGAAATCAAAAATGCGAAAAGTTGGATATTTAATAAAGTTTGTACTAAACCGCACACATATTTTCATTTAGGCTTTTGTCAACCTATTTGAGAAGTATAAACTATAAATACCTATATTAATTTTGCCCACAAGCTCATTTTTCTCTGTTATCAGTTTAATATCTCGTTCGCCAGATCGTCGGTGGATCCTTTTTTTGGCTCTGAATACAGAAACTTTGTTATTCTCTTTCATTTTCTATGTAATGTCTCGTTGAATCTATTTTTTTTTACGATATAAGCACTTATTTTTTCCTCAAAATATTATCTTAGCTCCTTGCTGGCTTATTTATTCTCAGCTTTAAACATCGTGGTGTTCAGTTTATTAAGCGTTCAATTTGAATTTTGTTAATTTTTTCTATACATATTATGTGTATACGTATATTGTATTTTTACAAGTAGGTACGTACCTACCTACAATTTTTAACAGGTTTTTATTTTGGAAAAAATGAAATAAATTATCAAATTTTAGATTTCCAGTTTCTAATAATGGCCATATTATACAACGTTCAACTTACTTGTAATTTTTCTTGTCATTGCGTATGTTTTTTTTTAATGTGGTACACATTTCTACTTTCACTACGCTGAATTCAGAGTAAATTCGGAAAAAATTATTTTGGTTAAATTTTCATTAAAAAAGGGTGCTACAGCCAATCACAATTTCCCCACTAGTCGAAATGAGGGAATATCAATTAAATTAATATCGATATGTAATATTTTATCATAAGAGTATGAAGGAATTGTTGTTGATCGATATATCGATATGATATCGATATGTGTTTCATTTATATTGTGTTATCATTTTTTCAAACTTCAATTTTCATTAACGAATTTATGAAATGTGTACCACATTAAATGTTCTAGTTCTCTGACACCCTAGAGCGCGTTTTTTTTTTCTTCTATCAGTGAAATGGATTTAAATTGAGTAATTTTCTTTTCTTCGTTTTAGCAAGTTTTAATTGCTTCATTTTCTAGAATCCAGAAGTTTAAAAATTTGAAAATTGCAGTTTGTTTTTTAAATACATTTTTTTAATTTTCACGTATCGATTCTCATGTTTTTGTAGATACAGATTTTGAGTTCATAACAATTTTTGCGTTGAATCCCATTCGCGGTTCATTTGGTTAGCTTCATTTTATTTTGACCTCCAAATTTCATCCGTATTTTTACATTGGTATTCATCTTCTCATCTGTTTCATTATATCATTGTTGTTGGTAGAAATTTTCTCAAAACAGCTTTTTGAATCACGACTGAAAATGATGATAGAATGTTACGTAGTTGGTACTTAATTTGTCTAATAAAATGAAATTCGTTGAGGAAAAACAAAATAGTTTTGGAAAATATTCTTTGGCGTGTCCAGAGTGAATTAACATACATTTTCGAAAGAATATAACGTATTAGTGACAATTTGTTTTGCATAAAACGTGTACAATGTGAAAGTGTTAGTCTATGCAAATAAAAATCATTAAATATGACTTTATTTTTTGTATAATGGTCCGGCGCTGCAACATTTGTTCGATTATTTAATTTTATTAATGCATGTTTTCGTATCATGTTTACCCTTTCCATACTTCACGTATTTATTTTTGCTGCATATTGTATCATTCTGTGAATGTTTGTATTTTCTTGAATAAATTAGTTTGTTGCCAAATTCTCTAATAGATTGCATTTAATGAAGAAAATCATTCTTCTTTTTTTTCTTGACTATTTTTAGATGTATCCGCAATTAGTATTTTCTCAGTACATACGTACTATAGTTTTACAGCTTCGATAAAATTATATTTTTGCAAATAATTAATTTTATTTTCCGATTATATTTTATTTTCAATTGTTTCCCCGAGAGAACTGAAGCTTTTAAGCAAACTTATTATTTTTACATAAGCTTTTATTCTACTCATTATTGCGATTTTAAAGGCAGTTGCTATTTGCACCGCGTCTCGATCCGATGTTCGCAAAATGAATCATATATTACGGAGATTTGGGTTATCATTTTTATCATTCTCGATCTTGATTCTCTTTTTTCTTCCAGAGACGGTCTATGTGTGTTCAATTTTTCTATGTATATGTGCCTAATCATTCTTTTAATTCGCTTCTAATTTTTTTTTTTTTTTATTTTATTTAAAGTCCTGTTATTACTATTGATGCCCAGTACTCAATATTTGAAAATGAAACTAAATTTTAAATCAATAACGATAGATTTGATGATGGAACAACTTATGAGTTATGATCCTCAATTAGATTCACTGTCAGGTTTACCCGTCTCTGATGATGGATTAAATTTGGCTGTTTCATCATCTGAAACTATAAATTTGTTGGTCCAAAATTCCGTTTCAGTTTCAGTACAAATTGTTGATATTCAACACAAAGAAATTATTCATTAAACTGGGTAAGTAAATTTGTTCCATAATTTGTACATCAACAAAATACAAATTCTCGAACTCACAAATGTTCATTGATTCGTCATGACTCATATTTAGTCGATGTCGGTAATTCGATTCACTGTACTGACCCATTCGCAAGTACCGAGATGTGGTGTAAATAGCAAGGTTCAATTTGAAAATATACTGATGCTGCAACCAACCTTCCGCGACAAAATAATGTTTATTTCTCATGAAGCTAAAGCCAGAAAAAATAATAAAAGATTATCTTTAAAAAACTTGTTTTTAATCTAAACTTATTAAGTTTGTTTTGTTGTCTCAAAATTAAACTCTATGTCAACAAAAGCACACCAATCTAACACCAGCTGACACCCTCTTTCGAGTAGGTGCAGGATAGTGTCACCCCAAAGTAACACTTTCAACAATTTTGTGAGAAAAAAAAACAACACTACAAACATCAAAGACGACAATGTGGCAAATAAAACGTGTAGTTTGTAACTTGGTGTCAGTGGTGTCACTGGAGGTTACTTTTTGTGGTAAATAAAAGAAACCTATTAAAACTATCCTTCCATATATGTACATACTCCTAAGTCCCAACAAGCATATGAATTCGTAGTAGAGGCACAATATGCTACATTTTACACAATATTCAGTGAGGCCAGCTACTCCCACTCCATTAAACCTATACAACCCATTTATAATACATAGGAAATATGTGTTTTTACTTAAATTTTTGGCCATAATTCTCTTATTTAATGAGATAGCCACTTTTTGTAAGAAATGAAATTTTAGTTGATGTTTCAAAAAAATCAATTAGCCCAAAAATAAGAAGTTTAAGCTCCTAGAAGCTGAGAAAATTGAAAAAGATGAGATCGTGCATCAAATTAGCTTAATTTAATGTTATCAGTAAACTTAACCCTAAAGATAACTGATGATACGACTTAAAAACAGTGAATTCATAAAAATTAGTTGTTTTAATTAGTTCTCTTTACAGTTAAGTTTACTGATAACATTAAATTAAACCAATTTGATGTAGAATTTCATCTTTTTTTTCAAGTTTCTCAGCTTCTAAAAGTTTAGGCTTCTTGTTTTTAAACTAATTTTATTTTTTGAAACCTTTTAAATTTCATTTATTACAAAAAAGTAGCTATCTCATTAAATAAGATAATTATGGCCAAAAATTTGGGTAAAAATGCGTATGTCCTTTGTATTTTAAATGTAACATATAGGTTTAATGAATTGGTGGGTAGCTGGCCTCACTGAAAATGAGCGAATGGTGCCTCTAGTATTAATTCAAATGTTTGTTGCATACTCCAGTGCAAATCAGACCAATAAAATTTTTTTATCACCCACCCCTAGAAGAGGCATTTTTGTGTAGATGTATCAACTGCAAGCTCAGCTGAAGTGCTTTAACTTGTGCCTGGTTGGTGGCACTCGGGGTTGTCAGATCGAAATTGGGTAAATCAGTTCGTGAGCGATAAGAGAAAATTTTCTTAGCCAGTTAGAAAAAAAAATGTTTGGACTTTTTTTCCCAAATCTTCAATTTTTTTACTTCGAAAAAAAAATGAAAAAAATTAATCAATTATTAAATTTAGGTACAGTACTTAATTCAGTTGATGATTAACAAAATATGAAAGAACAAGAAAAAATTATGATAGTCTGTACAAAGGTGAAAATGTCAGTACAACAGACAAAAATCTATACAGGTTTTAAAATGGCTATAGATTTAAGTAAATTTTTTGTTCTTTCCAGGGTACCAACCGTAACTTTCTAGCTAAAATAGCCCTTGAGGAATTATTGATTGAAAGAGGAGGGGTTTTTAGATTCCAAGAAACAGCTAATTTTCTGTTAATTTTCGTTTTTCTCGCTTGTTTATTTGCATGCATCTAAAGACGATTAAAAAATTGAATGAAAAAAAAAATTCAAGCAAATTTTGTCTTCTTTCCCTAGTTACCAACTCTAGCTCTCTAGCTTGAACAGTGGCTGAGAAATCATTGAGTGAATGATGAGAGGTTTCTGGATTCAAAAAACCAGCCAATTTTATATTTTTCAACGTTTTTATTTTCAAACAACTAAAGATAATAAATACATTATACAAAAATTCTATAAATTTTATCCTCTTTTCTGCAACATCAGCCTCAGCTCTCTAGCTTAAATAGAAACTGAGGGATCTTTAAGTGAAACAAGAAAGGTTTGTTTCAAAGCTGAAATGTAGTGTTCAGTTGAAGTTGCAACTTGACAATCAGTTTTCAAAAAATTGGGTTGTGCAGAAATTTCATAATTTTGGATATATAAGATATAGTGTACATGTGTAGCCAAAACAGTAATTTAAAAATCTTAGCAAGTTCCAAACTGCACATTCATGAAATTTTAATTTTGACATTGAGGTAAAATCTCATAATTCACATATTTTTAATACGCACAAAAACATCTTTTTTGCAACCCCTGTTGATGAATTAAATTTTATACGCACCTTAAGGCTGTATAAAGCAGGTGATTTTAGAACCCATTTAGGACCAATATACAAAGTCTTTCCTTTATACATTGTTTAAGGGGGCGCATGCATCGCTCTATACACTGGTTCTATGGCAATGACACATAACCTACATTATTATTTTCTATAATTATACATTTATTTATTTTTTTATATTTTTCATAAAAGTTTCTCTCTGCTACTGGGATTCAGACATCTGACATCTGCATTGCAGAACTAGCATTGTATCCACTCTGCCACAAGGTTTCTTTGAAAATTAGGCAGTAGTTTCTGCTTAAGTGTTTGCCTATTGCCAAAATATTTATTTATTTCAATTTTTTTTTTTTTTGGGTGAGAGTATTGCAAACAATAATGTGTGACACACGTGTATATAATAGTTGATTGATACTTCACCACTCATCTTTGGCTCATGCACCAAAAATCATACTCGGATCAAAATCACTTACTTTTTATACACTTTTATCACTAATAACTATTTTGGTATTGCAAAAAGATATGTGTAGGGTTATTCAGTTTTATTCGAACCATACGAATTTTCCATTTATTACGAGTAAATACGACTATAGTCTGTGTAACCAAAAGCGATTATTGCCCCTTGAAGTAATATTTCCAAATGTTAATTTGTTTGAGTTTTGTATTTAATTTTTCGTGTACCTATTTTATTGATAACATTGAAATGTGTGGCAGCAACAACCATTTAGTCATTGTAAAATTATAAAGTGGTTACAGTTGCATTTCATCATCTCACTCGGGGATCAATTTTTATTGGATTGAGACTCAGTGTTGTTAGTATTTGTATGCTGTAAATCCGTACTTTCTGAAATTTTCACTCTTAATCAGGATTGTAAAAATCTGTAAATTTTTTTTTTGGGTTTTTCGCTATTTTCCACTTTTTTCCTCTCTTCAATGCTAAAGACAAAAAAAAAAAACAAAAAAAAAATAAACGTTTTTAATTCTATATACTTTGATATTGATGTGAAAAAAATTGAAAATCATGATTATTTTACATTTCGATCAAATTCCATAAAATTTTGTCATATCGTATCAAAGTTTATTGAAACTATGAATAGATTGACCAGATATCCTAGTAAATCCATACAAATTTCCAAAAATCCGTACTCGGTACTGAAATTCGAACAAAATCATTATAAATTTTTTTGGGCATCAAAAAATCTGTACTCCTTGCAATCCTGGGTGGAGTATAAGTGAGAAGTCCCACACTTCATTAAATCATTTTAACTCGAACAATAATTGCCAGAATCTTCTTGAATTGAGGTGATTCGGCCTTTCCTTCTTTCTTTTTCTTTTTTTTCTTTTTTTTCTTTTTTCTTTTTTCTCTTTTTTTCTTTTTCTCTTATTTCTTCTTTTTTTCTTTTTCTTCTTTTTTCTTTTTTTCTTTTTTTCGTTCGTCCATTTCCTAAGAAAAACTGTTGCTGATATGGTGGGAGTTAATGTGCATAGTCCTATTTAGTCACACTAAGTGGGAATTCGTTTTATGTGAATAAAACTTAATAACCCTGTAAACTTGACACAAGTTGACACAGTTTGATGAGAAGTTGTTTGGAAAGTCAGTTGGAAAATTTTGTCGCACCAAGTAAGCTATGGTGTAGCAAACATTTCGAATTCCCTTCACTTTTAAAGGCATGTACTATGCTAGTGAGCTAGTTTGTCCGAATTCAAAATTCGAACCAATTTTGTTAAATTATAGTTTATTGGAGTATGTTAACTTGTCTAACTTCAATATGAGCAATAATATATGTACTTCGGAGCTATGAAAAACCTACCTTCATTTTTCACTGCCTTGAATTTCAAGCTATGTAACTTTTTCTACATGTAACTATTCAAGTTGTATCATTGTCGTCTACTGGCGTTACAAGATCATTAAGTAATTATTATTATTTTACTTTTTTCTCATCAATGACGGTCAATTACTAATTTCTGAAACAAAAACGTAGTTTTTATTGCATGTTAATTTAATTTTTTAATTTTAAGAATTCATCGATCTCTATTTGCTTTTTGTAGGTTTTGTTCTGGCGTACGGTTGCAACAAAAAACGCCTGTATCGGAGAAGTGGCTAGGGCTAGTGAGCCATTCATGCGTCAAGTTTTTCTCACTAGTAACTTGGATGAAGAAACCTTCAAACGCCAGGTTAGTCAAATATCTAATTTTGTGTAAAATTTTATGATTTAAAATCGGCTAGTTGACTCAATGCTTTCGAGTAGGTTTAGAGGAAGCTCACTTCACTAGATCTGTTTGATTGAACTTCTACACTAACTCATACCAGCCTACACCAGAAGTGCTATTGAATATTATGTGATATTGCTCTAACATAGTTGTAAGTACTTAAATATTTGTGGAATTAATTACTTCCCCGCTGTAGGCTGGTACATGTTGGTGTAATTCATCAAATAGAGCTACTCCGTTGTGTTTGAATTCGAGAAGAATTTAAATTTTATGGTCGTAGAAGATTTTCGTTGTGAGGGCGGAGTTTGGGTAGATCAGCTTACTCAGTATACAATCTACTAGCTGCCCATGGTGTCAGCGCTTAGGACCTTCGATCCTAACCTTGAGCTCAATGTTTACTGATATATTTCGCATTAATAACTGAAAATATAAAATTCTCCCCTTTCTGGACCCAGTAAGGGTCGAAGAATGAGTCTTGATAAAATCAACATCAAATTCGAATTCAGAGCCTCAAAAAACTGTCCTATGATATATTACATAATAAAATCTGAAAATAAAAAATTATCCCCTCTTTTGGGACCAGAATAGGTATTAAATGACAAAAAAAAATGATTGAGATTTTTACTTTCTCAGAGCACAGAAGTTATCATTTAATTAAACCAGAATATGTTGATGAAGGTAGGAGGTTTTTAGATGAAGTTTTATTTGACGTTTTTTTAGTATCATCAGTAAAAAGCGTTTTCGAACGCAACCTTATTCAAATATTTCTTTTTATTAATACTGCGCTGTTGACCTTTTTTTTCCTGTTTCTGCAATAGGTGTTCGTGTTGAGGAAACGAGCAACCCACACAATACCAAAACCAGGACGCAGATTTTACATTTGTTCTCTGTCATCGGCTATCGTTGTTTATAAGGGGCAATTTACTTCTGATCAGTTATGGTCGTACTTCGACGACTTGAGAGTAAGCATTTTCAATGATCAAAAATAAGATTTTAATTTGAAAGATATTCTTGCTGGAATGTCTCAGGAAAAGCGCCATAAATGTACGTTTAAGTGTAATAACCAAATCGTCCCTTTTCAACTTACGATTTAAGGATCCTTAAAGTTGATTATTAGTCAAGGATTTTATCTGATATAGGTTAATCGGAAGTTAAACGGCATAGCTTTCATGATCATTTTCTAGTGTAGAAAAAACAAGAAAGTTCCTCTTACAAGTATAGCCTCTCAGAATGGGTGTAAAATAATTAAAAATTTGCTGTGGCCGCAAAATTTTGCAAAAATCTTTGAAGTTTTGTGTAAGGAAGTAAGTATTTATGTTATTTATTTTCACCTTGCTATGAAACATTTACTCAAATTTGGAGGCATAGGGTAGTACCACTTTTTGCAGGTTTTCAGATCTGCTATTTAAAATCCTGCGAGTTAGCCAAATTAATGCTGGGGATCATGTTAGTTTTTCATTTCATGACAAATCACGACTTTTAGCATGAAGATTTAAAATTTATATATCTTTTATATTTTTATGTATACAGTATATTATTGTATACATTTATGTATAAGATTTTTTTGTGAACACGATAGCGCTATAGGGCTAAAAATTGGTTTGTAGGTAACTTTAGGCCTAATCTCCTGTGGGATTTTTTTGGTTCTAATTGGTCAGGAGGTTGAGATGTAGTCAGTCAAAATGAATTCCACCAATGAGGAATCCCAGATGAAACAAAGAAGCTGCACCAAATACAGGTTTGCTGTTATTTTATTTGCTGAGTGCAATGGCATAAAAGAGATTTGATTGTACTTGGTTGATATTCTTTATGAAGTTAAACTTCAGTCATGAATATTAATATCAGAAGTGAATATTAATAATACTTGAAAATTAATTAATTAAATCGTTCATTATCCACACTCTCATGGTGGACCTTAATTTTCAGGTAATAGATTTTATAGTAAAAATATTCAAACCTGTTAAATCACAGTATAATAAAATAATAATTTTGTACATTCAACAATACAGGTGAGTAATTCAATTAGAGAACAGTATTAGACAGTTTGAAGAAAGTAAAGTACAGTACAAATATTCTATTCGAAATGTGAGTTTATGTACACTTTCAGGATATACGTTTTTACACTGTGATTAGTTTTAAGTAGGGATATAAGAGAATGGAGGGATTCGTGTATTCGAGGGACCAGTGTAATTTTGGTCATCGAATACTGTTAGGTATTATCTGTATGTAAAATAATAGTTAGAGAAAGAAGAAGAAGACAAAGGAATTTAAGGATATTGTTTACTTTGTAAATAAACTCACCTGTGTTTTCGAATATAATTGTTTATAATTTTTATGGCCGACTGTGTATGTTACACTAAGTACTAATTTATTAACCAGTATTCTTCATTTTAATATATTCGAGTCAGTATTGTAGTAATACAGTTCATTCTGAATTTTCTTTCCAGATTGGTAAAATGGGACAAAAATGTCATCTGTGCACCTCAGAGACTTCTCATTTCATTTGTTTTATCCTTTGACTATATAGTACTGGACCAGTAAAGCTCCATAAGACTAATATACTTTTTGATATAAAGACATGCCAGCAAAAAAGTAGGCAACCCTAGAATACTTTCTGCGTATTTTGGACGTTTTGCTTGAGTTCACCAATTTAGTATACATCGGATAAAGAGATCCCTTAAATTCACAAGGATAGCGTGCATAAAGAAAAGAAAATTCGCTCTGGTTCCCTATTTAGCGCCGGCATGTCTTACCAGAAATCATCTTTCTTTACTGGTCCAGTACTATATTATCAAAGATTTTATCATTCGAAAAATTTTTTTAAATGAAGAATGATTAATAATGTTTTATAATTCCTAGGGTAGCTTGCTGAGTTAGAGTTCTAAATATTCATGTCTTTTTAACCATTTGTCGCAACGAGAAATTGGTTCTACTATACCTTATTTAAGAATAAGAAATACTCAAAGAAGCGATGTACCTTACCTTTTTGTCAAAACTGATTATTTCATAAGTTTCCGAGTAGAAAGGTTGAAAATATCTTGCACTCCTTTGGGTGCCTTAGAACTTAAGCAACAATTTGTGCCCTCAACTTCGCGCTCTTTGTTTATTTCTACGAGACCAAAATCTATAAAACAATTTTAGTTAACGTTAATTTTCAACCATTTTTTCTGAAACTGTATTGAATTTTCGCAAAAACTTGGTGTTATTTTTTGGATTTTTTTTTCTAAAATAATTTGGTAACACTTATTTTTCAATATGACATGATTACACTTAAAGTGGCCGTTTCTCATATTTTCCCATCCGCGTCAGGTGGGTAAAACATTTAAGATTGGGTGAAAGTGATAAACATATAGACTTGATTCTACTATTCCAAATTACTTAAATTTTTGTTAGTTTTTGGGAAAGTTGCTGCTGATTTTTGATTCTTACTCTCCCACTTTGAGCTACAACTTGAAAAGTACTGAAAGCGGCATTTCCCGAGATTTTATGAGAGGAACTTTTCTGTTAAAATTTTCAACCCCAGTAATCAATTTTGGAAATAATGCCGCTCAACTTCCGGCCTCCCTTCGTATAATTAATTACTATCGTTGAGAATAGTTTTTCGCTTCGTTTATAGTGGACCAAAAGTATGCATGTTCGTCACATTAGTTACTAACCATTTTATGCCCATTTTGCAGTGCCCTCAATTCGAAACATATCTCGCTTTAGTCCACACAAGGTTTTCTACGAATACATTTCCAAGCTGGGAACGAGCTCATCCTCTCAGGTATACGCTCGTTGCTGCATGGTCATTTTAGTTCGTAATTTTCATATTTCGTAGTGATCTCTACCACAATTGACGATTATGTTTGTATTTTTTCAGAGTTTTGGCTCATAATGGTGAAATCAATACGCTTCGCGGAAACGTTAACTTCATGAAAGCTCGCGAAGGTGTTATGAAAAGTCCATATTTCGACAACATCAAAGAACTGTACCCAGTGGTGGAGCCGAATTTATCCGATTCCGGAGCCTGCGACTGCGTGCTTGAATTTTTAACTATGGCGGGAGGAAGATCATTACCTGAGGTATTCTTGTGCCCTTTATATCGAAGTGTGTATACCTTTCTGTTGGGTCAGTTTGTTTCAAGGAAATTTTTATTTTCTTATTCAGGCTATTATGACAATGGTACCAGAAGCTTGGCATAATGATGTTACGATGCCGGGAGAGAAGAAAGATTTTTATAATTATGCAGCGTGTGCTATGGAGCCGTGGGACGGTCCTGCATTGTTTACATTTACCGATGGACGTTTTGTCGGTGCTATTTTGGACAGGTAAAAAATGATTTTAAGGTTACCAAACGCCGAATTTGTATAAGCCTTAATCTACGTCTAACATTAAATAACTTCCCGCGAAGAAAATATTTTATTAATTTTGACGGATGAGCAGATTTTGTATATTTCGCTGTTTGTTTTAAAGGTTTTCGAAATTTCATTGGATTAGATGCAAAGTAAAACAAAAAAACGACTCTAGAATTTACTGACAGCGGAAAAAAATTTGATGCCCTCTATTGTTCGTTGTTATTTTTAAATTCTGAACATTTCTCATATTCACAGTAGTTAAGAGCGGGTGTAGAGAAAAATTTTGAAAAGTAACAAAAAATGCAGTTTATGTACCTAAGACAAATTTCGAAATATTGAATAGGTATTTGCCGCAATATTTTAGAAAACAATATGCAATTGAAATTTCATGACAGTACGCACAGATGGCTTGTTTTTAATGAAACCGTCTCACATGTTTTTCAAGTTATATCGTTGTAATTTAAAATCAGTTTATGTATTAATTTAATGTCGAACTAACAACGACGGGAGAATGTGTCGATCCCCTTGCGTTCCCGTACTTCCCTTGAGTGCTTTACTCTTTCGTCTGTTTTATTCCGAACATTCGAAGATCGTTTATTAATTTAAGGTTAAGTTTCCTTGAACATCTTTAAATTTTCTAGTAACGTAATACTGATACTTAGTAATGCTAATAAATACTCTTCTCAAGCTAAAAACTACTTCTCGAATTGAATTGAAAGTTTCCCGGTTATGTGACCTCCCAGGATTCTATTCATAATTTTCACACCTCTTAACTATTACACTTAATTTTAATGAATCAGTTGTCACACTGACGTCTCGTATTAATTTTCATTTAATATTTATTTCTCTCAGGAACGGTTTGAGGCCTTCCCGATTTTATGTGCTAAAGGATAATATTATGGTAATGGCGTCCGAAGTCGGTGTTTACGATACGGATCCATCAAACGTTGCGCTAAAAGTGAGTTCTATCTTATATTTTTTTCTTCTCACGTTAAATCAGACTGTTGTGACTGGTGTTTTTCGTATACAGAGTCGTTTGAAGCCAGGTCGTATGCTACTCGTTGACACATTAAAAAAAACCGTTATTCAGGATGTGGAATTGAAAATGAACATTTCAAAAGCGCGCCCGTATACTCTGTGGCTGAAAGAACAGGTAAAAGTCACCATAATACATTTTAATTCTAAATAATTATCGTTGAAAAATTATGAAGTATATTTTATTAATACTTCTTATGTTTTTGTTTTTTCTATAATGCATTATTTGATTTCGAAATGCGCAGAGGGTGAGTTGTCGAGTATATTTATGGTATTTCACAAGTTTACCTTTCTGATATTTATGTGCTGAAAAATTTGTTTAACAATTGCAGAAGTTTTTATTAGCATGACGAGTTTTGAGCGAATGCATAATGACTTTTGGTTTTTCTTATTTTTGTGTGTATCTTGCTTTTAGATGATGGTATAGAATTGCGGAAATAAAATTTTTAGTAGTAGCGCTTTTTTTTTTTTCTTTTCCTTCTCTTTTTGTACGCTTTACAGAAAGAATATTCTGATTTTTTACTTATTGAAAATCGAATGAAGAATATTTCCAATTCTAAGTAGTTTTCATACTTCTCTACTTTTTGATAAAATTTAGAAAAACATCTAAATGTGGACCACGATTTTTACATATAGCGCCCTATGCGAAAGATTCTTCTTTTGACAACGGAGTAAAAGTTTCGTTCTCATGGTTTCCTTCTCATCGGATTTTTAAACTCACAGCTTAGCTAAGAAAGCCTTTGAAGTTCCAAATTCATCAGCCAATTTGCTTTCTGAACTTGAAAATTATATCTAAATTGTTGGATTTTTCGACGTTTGGTGTTCATAATTATAAAAGATCGAAAAATATTTTTGTACATTTTTTCTATATTTTCACCAAAAAAAAACAAAAAAAAAAAACAAATAATGAGCCTTGGAGTGAAATACTAGGAGCAAGTGTAATTAGAACTTTAAGTATGGTCATTTTGATTGGTGAAAATTTTGTGTGAAGTGTACGCCTGACGTGCATTTTTTTTGTTTAAATAAACGATTTCTAATTTCTTCTAACGGTGCTGAGGAGAGTTTTTGATTGATTGAGAAACCCAAAATTGTTTCCCTCTATGTGTATATTGTTTGTTTACTACTCGAAAATTCGACTACGTGCGTCGTAAATTATTCCGTGGTAGCAGTATTATTTTGAAGCTTTTTTCAGTTTTTCCACTCATTGAAACAAAGGCTGTTATTTCAAACCTGTAGAAAAGTTATTTAACAAATTTAATTGATTTTTTAATTTACTTCCGTCCGCATGGAAGTTTCACTTCAAAATCAAAGTTTTCTTCTCCAATTCAGTTTTTTTCTTCATCCTAATTTAAACTGTATATCTATACATTGATGTTCTTTTCTGCAAATAGAATATTTTTGTTACTCAGATTTTGGATGCTCTCTGTTTTATGAGCTGAATAAAACCCAATATTGTTTCAATGGTTATGTTCCATACCTGGACCAAACTCCATATGTTTTTTCGCTCTATTTTTTCACTATTCATTTTTTATTCCTTTTGGTTGGGTGTTCTGTGTTCTTTGGCTCTTGACATTGCATGCAATTTAATATTTGTTACTTTTCAGTGCTTCTCATAATTTGTTTCTTTCAAAATAAATTTATTTAGTTTTATTGTCATACAGATTTTAATGGATGATCTGCGAGCAGATGCGTTGAAAAGGGTGCATTTTGTTAAGGAGAAATCTATCGAATTTGTAAGTGGACGAAAGAATAAATTCATTCGTGATACCATACCGGAACCGGAATTCACCAGAATCTGGGGTGGTGATCGTCGACTATCATTGTTCAGTTACACCATTGAAACGATCAACTTATTACTGTTGCCAATGATTCGTAATAGGTAATCGTGATTTTTGTATTTTTGACAGTACTATAGTAAAATGTTTCAGGCTTCAGTAGTGGACTGCTCGACTGAAAAGGAGAAAACGAAAATTTAAAAAAAATATCAGTTTCCGTTTTGTCTTTTCTCTTTTCTTCATATGGAATGCGTTTAAAATGAACGACTAAAACAGCGATAGTTCTTCAAAATCCCTTCATAATTTTAACCATTTTTGATATAATATCATAATATTCTATTGAAATATATCAAAATTATCCTTGAAAATATACCCAACTTCGATATACACAGATAGCAATTTTGAATTAGTTTTTGTTTTTTTGTTTTTTACCTGAATAAACTGAATAAGAGATTACAAACCAGGTTTTAAAAAAATAAAATAATATGATCGACTGCTCGCAGTTGGTACACATTTATCGAATTCTGTTTTACGCGGTTGTCTGTAAAGGTATATTAGGATATTGAAAGCAGAAAGACAAATATGAACCACCTAAAATTCTGTTTGGTGATTAATCCGTTAGTTTAAAATTACAAAAAAAAAAAAAAAAAAAAAAAAAAACTGAATTTCAAATTTAAATTAATTTTACTGAGCTTGTGTAAATTGGATTCGAGATTTATTTTTTTAGACACTTATACGAAAAATGACCAACAGGTAGTGTCAGAATGGTCGGAATATTGTTTTTGTAGGTTGAGTATTGATTGCTAGGGTGCGTTCAGAATGGACAACTAAAACAACCATGGTTGTTAGGAAGAAGTTGAAATATAACTCCAAGTTTACCCACGTCAAAACAAACAATTTCTCCCATTGTCAGTATAAATAATTAAAATACAGTTGATTGTCATCAAATATTTCACGTTGTTATCAAAATATTTACTGAAATAAAAGTTACTCCATAGAAGAGTTAATGATTCACCATTTGGAACAAAATAGCCATTAATTTTTCTATTTGAATTGTTGATTTTCTTTCTGCTTTTCCTTGCTCATTAACGTAATATTGCTCGTTTCATTTTGGCAATCTCTCGCTGAATTGAGTTTAGTACATAAGTTTAAATCATGTATTTATGTAAAAGTAATTCTAATATAACACGTTGGGTTCTATTTTTAAACTTACGGACTTACATCGGCGCAACTTTATGTTTCGCTTCTTTATGGATAAAATAAAAACAGGATGATTGCATTTCTCATTTCAAATGGAAGATGATGGTTTGGGGAATACCTTTAATACTAAACTTTATTCTACTTGTTTGTTTTCAGCAAAGAAGCGTTGGGTTCTATGGGAAACGATGCTCCTCTGGCCTGCTTATCACGTTTTCAACCTTTGCTTTACGACTATTTTAAACAACTTTTCGCTCAGGTATAAAAATACACTCTTAATTTTAAACACTAAAATATTTTATAGCGATTTTGTTTAATTTCGAATATTTTTCTTTACATAAGGCTTAGTTGAGTATTTTGTCATCCTACGCCCTATATGTTTGAAAGTTATTGAGACAAGATGCAGTCCTATTTTTCTCTTTTTTGGTTGCATAGCACATTTATTTTGATTAATTTTTCTCTTATTTTACCCTTCAGTTTTCTTGATTGATATTATCTTTGACCAAATTCGTTACTTTTTCGGTTGCATCGTCGAAATCAATGCATTGTAATCCCAATGGTCGTGATGACCAATTTACCACTTTAAAATGTAATGCGGGGTGATTTTCTGTCAATTATTCGCACCCAATCTCAAGTATTTTCTAAAAGCTGAAAAAAAATTACAGATGTAAACTGAATTCACGTTTGTGTATTTTATGAATCTATATTATTATGTCCATTGAGAAATGAAATTCCTGTTATACCTACATATCATGTTCGGTTTGAAAATTTCATTTTCAATTAAATATGTACCAATCTTTCGTTGGTGTTTAGGTTACCAATCCTCCTATCGATCCAATTCGTGAAAAAGTGGTCATGTCGCTTATGTGTCCAATTGGACCAGAAGGTAACATTCTGATTCCAGGCCCGCAACAATGCCACCGAATCTTTCTTCATAATCCGATCATTTCTTTGTACGATCTGGAAGTTCTACGTTGTAACACATATCGAGGGTGGAAAGTAAGTCTGGGTACACATTGAACGCCGTACGGCTTCTGTTCTTGTGGGTTAACTATCATTTCCTTTCCAGACGAAAGTAATTGACGTCACCTTCCCCAAAGATGAGGGCAAAATCGGCTTTTTAAACGCTTTAAATCGTATTTGCAATGAAGCGTGTCAAGCAGCATGGGATAACTATCAGTTGATAATTCTTTCGGACAAGAAAGCTTCGGTTGATAGGTACGGTGGTAATCGGTTTCGTATTTTTATTATATTATGTTCTTTATGGGTTTTTTTTTACGTGGTACTGTTATTTTGTAGGATTCCATTAAGTATTTTACTAGCTCTGGGTGCAGTACATCATCATCTCATCGAAGAGCGACAACGTATGAAGATTGGTATTATATTAGAAACTGGAGAAGCCAGGTTTGAATTTGATTTAAATGGCACAAACGTCATGGATTAGTAAGATTGAATTTTCTTCGATTCTGACATAAAGATATCATAAAATATTTCAGCAAAAGAGGTGAAATGTACATTTTTGTATGTTGAGAGAAAAACTCGAAGCTTTCTTGTAAAATAAATCAGTTTTTTTGAATGTATGTCAGCGTGACGTAGAAGGTTCAATTAAAAGTACCTTTATTAGCCTCGTGTTGGGATGCCTTTCAATTTTGATAAAATTTTGAGAATTTGGGTTTTTTCTATGAAGTATATAATTCAAAAATATTTATTCTGACGATTTTCTTGTAATATTGAAATCAAATTAAGATAAAAATGTGACCATTTAATAATGGAACTGTTTTTGAGACGATTTAAGTATTAGTAGTTTTATAATTACAGAGTTCCCATTTTATTTTAGTTTAATGATTATGACGTTTAACCTTAGTCTGAGTTATTGTTTATAGATATAATTCTATCAATTTGAAAAAAAATTTTTTTTTTTATAACTCCTTGCAGGAGTAGGTAGAATTAGAACTATTCGGAACACGGATCCCGGATCGTTTTTATGATTCGTGATCCAAGACTCGAATCATTTTCATTTGGAGGATCCATAATCCGTGATTCGAATCATTTTCTGGGGAAAAATTCAAAGTATCTGTTCACATCTTTTTCTCCGGATTCGTTTTTTTAAATTTTCCAAAAATAAAAATAATAGAACGAAAAATGAAGAATATACTTAATTATTCTTTATTTTTTCAAAATTTATGAAAAAACATCCGTTTTTGAATCTAACAAAAGATTCTTAAAAATATCTGGACGGATCCTTTTTTCCAGATTATCCGTGATCCGGATTCAGATCATTTTTTGGTAGGTTATTTATGATTCGGACTCGAATTATTTTTTTGATAATCTTGCCCATTCCTATTTCTTGTTTATTAAAACAATTAATGACTGAGAAAGATCTATCGAAATTTTTATCTTTTCTAAACCAAAAAATTGAAAAGTACTTACGCGAAGATCGAACACTGGACACTGGATTGGCTTTGTTGAACATGCTGACCAGACTTAGGAGAATAGAAAAATTAAAGATGGTCAATAATTTAGGATCAATTTAAAAAAAAAAAAAAGTTAATGGGATTATCTTAGGACAAGCCGGTGTTTGGAATCTTGAAGGAGAAGAAACCATAGCCGTAACAGAAAAGTTTTTTCAATTTCAATTTTCAAAATGCTGAATTCATTATTGTTACTGAATATGACCATGATATTTCGGTTGCTAATTTTAGCTGTTCTCTAGGGAAGTGCACCATATGTGTGTGTTGTTGGGTTACGGAGCCGATGCTATTTGCCCGTATCTCGTATTTGAAATGGCGAAGAGTTTACGCGAAGAAGGCGTTCTGGATGAATCGTTCACCGATAAAGTAGTATTCGAGGTAAATAAACTTAAGAATAAGCTTGAAATATTTTTCGATCGAGTCGTGACTTATGTACAGTGACTTTTTTCTTAATAGAACTATGCCGAAGCCATGGACAAAGGTATTTCGAAAGTAATGGCCAAAATGGGAATATCGACGCTACAGTCGTACAAAGCGGCCCAAATTTTCGAAGCCATCGGCTTAGATGACGACGTAATTAACAAGTGTTTCAAAGTAAGGTCGAGACATATTTATAGTGAACGTTAAAATGCGAAAATTTTTCTTAAATTTCATTGTTATTCAGGGAACTCCTTCGCGTATTGGTGGCGTGAATTTCGACGTGCTTGCGGAAGAAGCCTTCGAACGACATCATTTGTCTTATTCAGAAAGAAGCACAGACATGCTAGTGTTGCGTAATCCTGGTTATTATCATTGGAGGCAGGGTGGTGAAAAACATATTAACGATCCGTTGAGTATTGCTAATTTGCAAGTAAGTTCGCGCTATAAACATGAGAAACTTCGAAAAATCGTCTTGAGAATTAATGATACATGCTAGAATCGAACTCGGTTCGTCAACATTCCATTCCTTGTTATAGTTTTTATTTTCGTCTGATTTTGGGATGCCCGGGCTACATGAACACCACTTCAGTTTTAATTGTGCGAATTTTCTGTGGGCTTTCCTATTTTTCATATTGAACATGTAAGTCCTTTTGTATCAAAGTATTGAATCGCTGGATAAGCTCGGTTTAATCAAAATTATGTGATTAAACCTAGCTTATTCGCCAATCAAATACATGGTATAACCGGGCCTAAAAGTTTGAGTGAATGAACGAAAAGGAGGGACAAATATATCATCCTCAATAAGCTCATCTTTTTAGGTATGTTGACGTTTATGTTTTGATGAATTCAAGTTAATATATGTCGCGCATTGTGCGAAGTAGTTTTTTGATTGGATGATTTTTAGATTTTTGTGTATGGATATCTGTAATCTATTCGCACTCCCTGTTTTTAATTTCGAAGCAGCTGCAGAGTTGGGAAATATAAAACAATGATGCTTTTCTTCATTTGTTGGTTTTGCGTGAGAAAGGAAAAATTGAATATAAATCTTGAGTCGTTTTTATTTTCAACTTTTTTCTCTAAATTAATATGGATGTACGGTACCTAAATTGCCCCACTTCAAATTTCCCCCGAAAATACTTCACCGCATACAAATAATGCGTCTGATTAAAGTTTTAACTTCTGCTTGTAGGAAGCGGTCAATAATAAGAATAACAACGCGTACAACAAATTTTGCGAATCGACGATGGAAAGTGTACGTGACTGCACCCTTCGTGGACAACTAGAACTTATACCTTCTCGCAGTCCGGTACCTTTGGAGCAAGTTGAGCCTGCAGCAAATATTGTAAAACGTTTTGCCACAGGTAATTTTATCTTCCTATAATACAAGAGAAAAATCAAATTATAAACGAAAACATAGGTTACTCTTTTGTTTACCTTTGGGCTGTGATATTATACAAATGTGTAAGTTAGTGAAATTAAGCTCGTAAATATTTATGTTTTTTGAAAATTGATTTTTTATTTTTTTTATTTTTGGATGGGGGCACTTAATTGTGAGTTTTTCTGTAAATTCAGTAATTGTAAGTGAGTTGCGACTAAAAATGTGTTTTCTGATAAGGAGACTGGTAAATTCTGGGCAAATATTTTTTCAGACACGTATGAATTTCGGCCTGCGTTTGTACGAATTGCGCCCAACAACAATGTTTTTTCTGAGAAACAAAAACTCAAAATGACTAATTTTTTCTAAATAAAAATTAAAACAGACTTCTAATACAATTTCACCTACCTATACTTACTTATATTTGAATGAAACCTTTTCTTTAAAACTTGACCACCAAATTGGGTAAGGAAATTTGTCACTTTCTGACCCATATTCACAAATGTTACTTAAACTCCCTTCACTTAAACTTCACCTAAAAATTACTTTTGGCACAATTTTGTATTTAAAAGTGTGGTAATATTTTATTTTTACATCGGAACTCTCATAAGATATAAATTTTTTCACATTTTTAAGTACGAAATTTTGCAAAAACAATTTTTTAATTGAAATTTAAGTGAAGGGAGGTTAAAGTGACGTTTATGAAAATGGGCCCCTGAGATCAAAAGTTGTATTGTCAAGTGCCACTCTTCACATTTTTTCAAATTGAACGGGCATTAAATAAACTTTATAAAAATAAAAACAATAAAAAAAGTTGAAATAATCAACACTGACTTTATCAGAGCCTCTGTCAAATTTCCCATCAGTTTACATCAGGCTCATATCTCCTCTACCAAATTTTAACCCTTTCTTTTTGATCATGTGATGACATTGATTTAAGGTATCAAGTATGAGAAACTGGACCGCAATTTATAGCCTCATGAGGGCCGCAATTAATACGAAAAAGGTGGTCCACAACTAATACTGAATTTTATAATTTGGCCGAAACTCATCGAGACAGAATTTAGTTAATGTGGACTGGCATGATTGAAAACATGTTACTTGTTTGGTACTAATTCATCTGATGGTTTATTTTCGATTTTAGGTGCTATGAGTTTTGGTAGCATATCTCTCGAGGCGCATGTCACGCTAGCTGTGGCCATGAATCGAATTGGCGGTAAATCAAATACCGGAGAAGGAGGTAAATTTAATTTTTTCATTTTGTAATGCCATATGAGCCTTCTCATTTGCCTTAATCTGCCATCAAAAATCATATTTCGTTTTATAGGTGAAGAAGCCGATCGATATCTGGACCGTGATCCGGAGAATTGCAAACGATCAGCTATTAAACAAGTTGCTTCCGGCCGTTTTGGTGTCACCAGCTCCTATCTAGCGCATGCCGACGACCTTCAAATTAAAATGGCTCAAGGAGCGAAGCCTGGTGAAGGTGGTGAACTTCCTGGCTATAAAGTTGGTACTTCTGAATGATTTTTGTTTTCCTTTCAACTTTGACTTTGCTGATTAACGATGTTTTGCACAGGTTACCAAAGATATTGCTAGGGCTCGATATTCCGTTCCTGGAGTTGGTCTGATATCTCCACCGCCGCACCACGATATTTACTCCATAGAGGACTTGGCTGAGTTGATTTATGACTTGAAATGCGCCAATCCGAACGCACGTGTCTCCGTTAAATTGGTATCTGAGGTTGGCGTTGGTGTTGTTGCCTCTGGTGTGGCCAAAGTAATGTTTATAATATTTTCGATGTTTAATTCAACCTCGCATAGTCTGTAGTAATTTAGCTCATTTGAATGGGATTCCGTCATTTTGTGTAGGGTAAAGCCGAACATATTACAATTTCTGGACATGACGGTGGCACTGGAGCCAGTTCTTGGACCGGTATCAAAAATGCGGGAGTACCGTGGGAGCTAGGTGTGGCCGAAACGCATCAAGTATTAGTGCTGAATAATTTGCGATCCCGAGTAGTCATCCAAGCTGACGGACAGATTCGAACTGGTACGAAAAATTTGTTGTAAAAATGGTATATATAAGTTGTATTAATTTGTTTATAAATTTTATTTCAACGTTTAATTTGAATTTAAAATTGAAAGGTCTGTTGGATTTGTGACGTACAGAAATGAGGGTTCATTGCTGAAATTTTAAAGGTGGACACGGTTATATTTTCTTAGATTCTTTCATTTTGAGTTTAGCCTATATATTTTTATTTAAAACTCAGTTTTGTGAAAACATTCAGTTTCCTTATACCCTCATTGTTTGAGGTTGCATGGTATATGGTAAACAAATTAAATTTATCATCAGTGAGAAATGATTTATCTGTACATAAGTTTGATGAAATTCCTTGTCAATTATTTATTGTTAACATACAAAAATTAATTTTTATGAATGACGAAAACGAGATTTTTATTTATACGACGTACAGATCTTCAACTTGACATGAAAAAATGCTTAGAAAAAACGCCCACTTGTTATTCTGTAGTTACAACTGTGCTATTTATCCTACTTCGAAATTAAATTCGTCCGTTTTATTCATGCAGGTTTTGATGTGGTTGTCGCAGCCATCTTGGGTGCCGACGAAATCGGCATGAGCACAGCTCCGTTGATCGCCATGGGCTGCACGATGATGCGCAAATGTCACCTGAATACCTGTCCCGTTGGTGTTGCCACTCAGGATCCTGAACTGAGGAAAAAATTTGCCGGCAAACCCGAGCATGTGATCAATTATTTGTTTATGCTAGCTGAAGAGGTAATGGTATAAAATCTTTTTGCATGTCGCGTTCATTACTTTCCCATGAACGTATATAGAATTATTTTTATTTTAGGTTCGTGAACACATGGCAAATCTTGGCATTACACGTTACCAAGATCTTATCGGCCGCACAGACCTGTTGAAAGCGTCCGAGCACATTTATAATCCAAAAGCTAAGTTTTTGAACTTGGATTTGATATTGAAAAATGCATTGCATATGCGACCGGGTGTCGATATTGTGGCTGGATCGAAAAGTCAAGTACGTCAATATGTTTGCATTGGTTAACTTGTTTACTTTATTGGGGCACTTTTAGTGTATTTTTCTTGGAAAATACAATTATTGCATTCAGTGCAATGGCAGAACCTGTGGAAAAGCGTCGATCGTGAGTCGTAGATCACCAATATGTAGGTCACTCAAATTTTTCTGTACACAATACATATATATATATTTATGTTGTTTTTTTTCACTTTTTTCTCATTTTTGCACTTTTTGGGAGTCTGTGGAATTTCCGCTGTTTGACCTATGGCAATGAAACTTGAGGTAGTGTTAGAAGCATTCATGAGTTACACATTCGTGTTAAAATTTTTGAAATTCATCTGCTATTTTTGGAGGAAAAGGTTCTCAAAGTGTTGCAAACCCACCATTTTGTCATCACGATAACTCCCACAAATTAAAAGATTTTGGCTCGAAATTTTTATGGAAGCTGGAGACTATTAGGGATTGGTTTGGTATTGAATTTGAGCGAAATCGGTCGACTGGTTTTCAAATGGCAGCCATTACAAAATTTGATACTTTTAGAAAATACAAACTTACCGTGGTTGATGTGCGACAGAGATATTTATATCGCTTGTGATTTTCGATTACAGGATTTCCAGCTCGAGAAACGACTCGACAACGTTTTGTTAGAAAAAGCTTTACCGGTATTGAACGGTGAGAAGAAAAGAGTTGACATTGAATTAGTGATTAATAATGAATGTCGTGCATTTGCATCTACACTCAGTTATCATATTTCCAAGTAATTCAATTTTCTGATGCTATCAATTGACTTTTTGTGCGTATGTTTTCGTATTCTATGCTTATACGGTATTGTATTTTTATAAGGAAATTCGACGAAGGCCTTTCTCCGAATACCATAAATATTTCGTTATCTGGTTCGGCTGGACAGAGTTTTTGCGCATTCCTCACCAGAGGTGTACACGTTACATTAGAAGGAGATGCTAATGACTATGTTGGAAAGGTAAACTAAATCATAAATTTAATTGCACGTAGTATTATGAATTTACTTTCATCAGCGAATATTCTATGCTAGTTGTAGGTAAAATCAATCGTTCCCATATTTTGCGCATTTTTATTTTTTCTTCGTCGAATTTTACAATAAGAATTTTCATTTTTGCAGAACTATTTGTTTTAACTGAGACTTATTTGTTCCACACATTCCTATTCGGTGGCTTCGATACGAATTACAATTTTCTAAAAAATTTGTACCTCATTTTTGAATTTTTTCCTCATTGCTATTTAAAATATTAATCTGTTATTATGATCAAGTATTATGATTATTCTGAGCCTTTTATTGTAAGGTACACAATAGCAATGAAGTTTAGGATCCTTGTTTTATGTAAAAAACTGATTTGAAGAAAATAAGAAAAAATTTATCAACTAAATTATGTACAAATATTAGTTCACAAAAGAGTTGGGTTGCTCCTCCTGTACCTGTTTACAACTATTTTTAAACGAAAGTTGTTACCATTTGACTCTGTTAACAGTTGGTCACTTATGCTAAATGCTATTCTTGGTCATATTCCTACCATATTCGATAACTGATTTTATCAGCCCGGATAATTTTTATATTTTCCAACTTTCTGCCTCAATGCTTAAGGATTGTTTTCTGTTTGACCCATGGTCTATCAATTATCCTTTTGGCGTATTACATTTCCATCCCATTTTTTGTTATTTATGCATTCTCTCAATTACCTTGCATCTAATTCACTTTTTTTTTTAAATTTCCATGGGAATCTTTTCCTGTTTCATCACTGTATCAACCAATTCGTAAGAACCGAAATGTGACATCCATAAAAGCAATAAATCTGGCATTCATAAAAGCAGTTGTAAGAAGCGCAGAACCATCCCAGACTTTTTCATTAAGTCTTAATAATATTTATGTGTTTTAATAATGTATTTACAAATCAGCGTTGGACTGTCTAAGTGGACTAGTCTGCGATCCATGAGAGCCCAAATTCTCAGGAGGCTCGGTACATTTTTCTAAGCTTTTATTCTACTCATCACTGCGATTTTAAAATTATATCAATACTGCAGCCAACCTTCCGCAACGAAATAATGTTTATTTCGCATGAAACTGAAGCTAAAAAAATAAAATTAAAGCTTCTTTTGGCAACTCGTTTTTAAACTAAACTTATTTATTTTTTATTTATTTGTTAAAATGCCGAAAAATGCATGTTTGCTGGTAAAATTAAGTTTAGGTGGAGGAAATAACTGTTAAATCGAGGGCTCAATTGTGAGCCTAGTTTGACGCTGATAGTTGTCCCTGAATATTTTGAGATTCGCTTCTTTATCTAATTTTCTATACTCTCCTGCCGAATGAAATACCGTATGCTCTTTGAGATATATTGCAGATTGTTTCTTCCACTGTAGTTCAGTTTCTTGGAGGGATGTTTTATAAGTTAGCTAGGTATCCAAATAATGTTTTAAAGCAATATTTTATCAAAATAAAAAGCTATAATTCATGCTTTTCTCTCACTATCAGGAGTCTAATAAGAACCAAAAATTTACTTACACCAACAAAAGTTTTTGGTGTTGTAGGCCTTATGGAAAATTGGAATTTTCTAAAAAACGTAGTTTCATTTTAAATAGAGTCGACAATTTAAAAATTGAAGAAAAAAAATGTTACAATTTGCCTAAAAATTTCAGCACATTGCAATTAGCTAAAACCAGTTAAAGCTAATTAGAAAATGAAAAAATCACTTGCTCAGTGGGTCTATTGATAACCAGCCTTATTATAATATACCTAAAATGAAACAGAATAATTGAAAAAGTTCACAATAATCCTAAAATTAAGACAAACACATGCATCAGCACACTGACTCCTTGTGTTTGTACATTTGAGCTATAATTTTAAACTTTTTGAAAACTTAATTAACCTGACTCATTTTAGGCATGAGGCCAGTTGGTATTGTGGGGATTAGACTACTTGTATGAGGTTAGAGGCTTGGTGTCTCAATGACAGTTATCACCAGAAGGTGACCAGTTTTGTGTACTGCGCTTTAACATATTTTATGTTTGTTTGTACTTACTTGCAAATTCATGCAAGTAAGTTACAACATCTGGATCATGACAAATTGATAGTTCACATTTTGGGTGACGTATTCCTACTTAGTGAAGTTGACATCTAGTTAACACTCTTAAATGGTAGATTCTAAACCAAAAATATATAAGTAGACCCACAATATACACACATTTGCGGAGGAATGCCCCCATAAATAATTAGAGGAATCCCGAGTATCATAGATTGCCCTCTGGAAGAAAAGGACAAAAATGCTTGGTTCTGTAAACATGTACGAAACGTCTTTGGAAAAAAAAAAAATGAAATTATTGACGAAATAATAAATTTACTGACAACATACTACGATATTCAAAGAACTCTCCTTCCATTAGTGCAGTTACAGTAGGGAACAGAGAAATAGCACAACTTAGAGCACAAATTACTCAGTTGACTACTTAAGTGTGGAATACCATCAAAAATAGCCAGAAAAATAATAATAATAATGACAACAAGTGGGACAAATCTAAAAGCAGGTCAAATGATAATTCAAAACTAATATCCAATTAAGACATCGAACAGATGATTCTTTATGATTCTGTCTAACTATCCTAGAGTGACTCAATCATCAATTTGTAAGCATCCTGCTTATAAGTATGAAACGTGTCACTACATAAAAATAAAAGTACCTCCTTGCCATACCAGAGCCAGATTACTTCCAGACAAGCTCAAAGTGGCATGGGAGTGTTATGACTGAATAATTGAAGAAGGTATTTGCCAACCTTCTAAAAGTTTGTGGAGCTTACCAATCTACTTGAACAAAAAAGCAAGGGGAGAATGGAAAATTATTGGCAACTAAAGGTCCTTAAATGCCAAAACAATCAAAGCTATCTCAGCTCCTGCTCAATTTCCTTTCACTGAAATCGCCAATGATCATATTAAGGATGCAGAATTGCAAGAGTTGTTATTGGATAATGATGCAGCTTTAAAATTGAGATAGAGAAAAATTCCCTGTGCAGATGTTTTAGTCACATGTGACATTAATACAAGTAAGAATAGGCCGTTTTTGCTAAAAAAAAAAATATCATAAAATGGCATTTAACAGTATGCACAACTTATCATCCTCCGGACTTTAATGTACTGCCAACTTAGTATCATCATGATTTGTTTGACCTTGATTAAAATTAGACTGTAACAAGTGGGCTCACAGTTACCTGAATTGCCACGAGTCCAAAGTAAGAAGACCACTCATTTGTCTGGCAAGTCTTTTAAACAGAGTTGTTTAAAAATTACATATAGACTTAGTAGGCCCATTATCCCCTTCTCAAGGATACTGATACCTTTTGATAATGATAGATAGAGCAATTTGTTAGCTAGAAGCAATTCCTCTCTATGAGATGATAGCTGCAACTGTAACTGCCAGCTTATACGATACCTGGATTGCTCATTATGGCATACCAGAAGTTATAGTTATAGATCAAGGCCACCAATTTAAAAGCTCGCTCTTAAATGAGTTGTCTAAAAAGCTGGGTGTTCAACACAATTACATCACAACTTACCTTCTTCAAGTAAATGGCAAAGTTGAATGATGATACAGAGCTTTAAAAACATCCATAATGGCTTGCATTACTAAGAGATGGGTTGATATCCTTCCAATCATACTCTTAGGCCTCCAGTCTGCTCTACAAACTGACATAGGACATTCTTCGGCACAATTAGCATTTGGCAAAGAGCTGCTCCTTCCAGAGAACTTTTTCACCAAATTGTAAGAAATTAACCCCCAAATAATGGTTCAAAACACATTAACTAATGCAAATCACTTTCTAAAATAGGCAGCTTGCCATGGCAAGTCTAAGATTTATATCTCAAAACACTTGTCCATTACACCACATGCATTTGTTAGAGATGAAAAAATAAGATCTTCACTGGAGAAATCATATGCCAGTCCTCATAAAATAGTATTTTGAGATAAAAAAAACTTTGGGATATTCATAGCAGGTGAAACCTAAACAATTTCAGTTGACAGATTAGAGCTTGTGTTTTTGATAAATGCCATCAAGAAAACGATCCAATGAATAACTAGATCGATAGAAAAACAAAATGAAAACAAACAGACAGATCTTTCCAGAAATATTATAAAAAACAAAGTACAAGAAAATCCAGTTGAAACCTCTGATACAATTCAAAATTCACAAATAAAGAAAACATCAAAAATTAGAAATTAATCTAATTTTCTGATGACATCATAACAAAAACATATGAACCTTCTGATCCAATAAGCCTCCAAAAAAGAGGCAGCCCCTTATAAACTAAGAAACTGAAAAATAATCATCCTAGTTGTAAGTCTGAGCATCTAGAGTGGAAAAAAAAAATTCTCTTAAAAATTTACTATCCGATGCTAAAATAGCAAACACACTAAAACAGATTCTCGCAAGATAAAATTCCAAGGCAATCGTTGAAAGAAATGAATAACAATAAATGATAAACGAGAGTAAACAAATCCATATATTTTTGCAATCAAAATATCGCAGTGTGGTACAATAAACATCAAAACAAAATGACACCACACACCTGCATACTCATTATTATAAGATCAAATTTTCAAAATCTCTAACTTAGTTTTTGTAACTATGTGGAAAATAAACAGAATTTAACAAAAAAACTTTCATTTGATGGAGAATTTTGACACTCATACCCTCACAAACAGACAATGATCAGATAAGGTGAAATACTGACACTGCTATCGATATAAAATCTTGTAATGAAATCATTCGCTTATTAGTGCATGTGCCATATTTTACCCATTGCCATAGCAACGATAAAATACGTCACAATTAGTCATCACATATACGTATATATTTTCTATGTACCTATGTGTCTTTGTGTGCGTGTAAAGAACCAGCATATATGCTCACAAAACTGGATACAAAATTACCAGTGTTCGCCGAGGTCTTGGCTCGCCCAAACTTTGTGTATGATTTGTGATGAACACGCAAATAAACTTCAAAACACCTTCTGTTGTGGGAATATCTTCAACGACAGAAGGTATTCCGCAGTTATATTCACTTTTTATTTTTTAAATAAACTTTTTTTTATCTCTTAATTTTTTGGCACTTGTCAAACTGATGGCAACTGTTTGGAAAACGAGAAATCGCTAAACTCTGAGCTCTCTAGAATCATTAGGTGTAAGGTGTTTACTGCAAGTGCTGAGAAAAATTGTTCAGTCAGTTTTCTAGATTTATTTTAACGTTGGTGAAATTACAAATTTTTAGTAATATTCATGTTCTGGTTCATGTGCCAAAATACTTCTTTGGTCCATGTAAATTTCGCTTTCTTTCATCCTCTCTTGATATCCAGTTCTCCTAATTAACCCTTTTGTGACCTTTTAATTCTGCGTTGGGACGGGGGAAAAGGTTTTTTTTTTCGTAATTTCTAATAAATGTTTTCGTTAATTTTTCAATTCTTTCAGGGTTTGTCAGGTGGCGAAGTTGTCATTTACCCACCAAAAAGTTCAACGTTTGAATCTCATAAAAACGTTATTGTTGGTAACGTGTGCCTGTACGGTGCTACACAGGGCAAAGCTTTTTTTCGTGGTATAGCAGCGGAACGATTTTGCGTTCGTAATTCTGGCGCTATTTCGGTGGTGGAAGTAAGTTTCTAATTTTTCTGACGTTCTGATCACATTATTAATGAATAAAAGGAGCGAGTATGTTGGTAGTTACGTGTAAACATCTTCACGTGCGTGAGGAAGTGCGAGCGAGAAACTGAAAAATTTCCCGAAACTAGTGATGTGGGAAGGAGGCACGCCCCCTCTCCGTCGCACTTTGCGGGCACGCACAACTTTGCCCCCTTGTCCAATATGTAATGAAGAAATTCATTTTTATAATTTTCATTAGAGAAATGTCTGCGAAGTCAGTGCTAATTCAAAATTTCAAGTCATTTAAAAATTAATTTTCAAAAACACATCAAACAATTTCCTTCGGTAAGCCACACTTATAAATCATTGAAAAATTATTATGTGATTAAAAATTCATTTAAAAATTTTATGGTTCAATTTTAACCGCTCTATTTTTTCTTTTTTCAGTTTTTCTTCTTACAAAGTGTATAGATCCTCGTATAAATCTTTCAATAAATTAACTTCTTATCTTTCATAGTTGATTATATGATGCCCGTGTGTACGATGATGTATTACCAAAAAATATATGAGAAATTTGCCCTGACACTTTTTGCAATCAAGAAGAGAGTGATTCAGTCCGAAAATATAAACATATTAAACTCTAAGGACCTGTAGGAATCTATTCTTCTGAATATTACCCAATAGTTGACGAAAAATTAAACCCTGTTTTAGGAAAACGGAGCCCCAATAAATGGTTTAATCCAAAAATTAACTGTAAATTTGAAGTCAACTCTAAAAGAAACAATCAGCATGATATATCACCCAATAAATTGTGGGTAGTTCCTCTAACCTCTTTTTTGGAGACTGAGTGACCCCCCAAAAAATGATCTAATCCACAAATATACAGATAACTTGAACTCGGCGCTTAAAAATTCATATTCGACAATACATCACTCAATATTCATTGTGAATAGTTGCCTCTAACTCTTTTTTTGGGGACTTTTGGGCCCCAATAAATGTTCTAATCCAAAATTTGACTAAAAATCGAGGTTAGTGCCTCAAGAAACATATTTGATAATATATCACTCAATAATTTGTGAATACATAGTTGCTTCTAACCCCCTTTTTGAGGGCCACTCGGCCCCATAGAATGGTCCAATCCAAAAATAGACAGGAAATTTGAGCTCAGTGCCTCAAAACATATACTTGTTAGTATATCACTCGGTAAATGGTGAATAGTTGTTTCTAACCGCTCCGTGTAATGGTCTTATCTGAAAATAAAATGAAAATAGGAGAATTATGTTTGCTCAATGTACCTCCTGAAAAGAGAGAAGGATGGGGAATGTACCTACGATGTCACCCAGTTTATAAAATTCTTATTTATGTTTGTATTTGAAAAAATTTTATTTTAGTTCATTTTGCCAGAGGCTAACTACGAATGTGGCAGTGTGCAAACTTTTCCCTTTCCACGATTGTATACAGCCTATACAGGATGTTAGTTACTCAAAAAGTTAACAAGTCACCATGTTATGCCAAATGTTGGCATTTTTCTCTGATTTTCTGGTAGGTACCTTGTGGCTTCTCGGTTTCTCATAGGTACTTACCACTGAGGCTCTTCACTAGCAGGTATGCGCTTGGAGATGATAAGAGATGAATCACCACTTCGAGTTTTTTGTTTACATTAAAGAATAAGGAAGAATCCACAGATTTATTTGACATCTGTGAAAAGAAATGGTGGTTTTTCGTAAAACTCAAAATGGCGGCTCATCTCCCATCATTCTTATGCGTATTTCCAGTAATAAAATCCTTCCTACCGCCTTTGAAGATGTTTACATATCAGTGTTTTTTATTACTTACAACCTGTTACTCGCAGCTTCACTTGCGGGGTGTCTAATAATTGTTTCAACCCCTTTTTTGTTGACCCAGATGAAACCCGACCAAAAAAACAGAATGGGACAGAAAGAATCATAATTTCCACTTGACTAACGCATATATCTATTTCTTACATACAACACATGAAATGAGTAAATTTTATGAAGTTTTATCTGATTGGGCGTTTGTATTGCCGTGACAAACGGTAATTATCAGTTACCATGATGGCCCAGTGGTTGAAAAGCAGGTCATTTTGGAGACATGGGTTCGAATCTGGAGTCGGGCGATTGAATTTTGAAATTTTTTTATCGATGGTCAACTCAGGTTGTTTTGGGGGGCGGGTTTTTCACTATACGACGTATATAATGATTAAAAAAAAAAGTGCCGAAATAAGGAAAGGAAGTCTATGTTTAAAAAAAATAAAAAAATAGGCGTTTATTTTCCCTGTTCATCGGTTACATATAAGGAATAGATATACGCCCTCATCAACCAGTAGTCGTCAAACGATGAAAAAAGATGGGGCAGAAGTTTTTTTTTTCAATTCTCGTTTCTACTCCTTTTCGTTTGATTCGAGAAATGTTTTATCCGTTTTCTGTTTTCACAGATGGTAAAAATTGGTAACTAATAAACCAAGTGTTTTTTTTTTTAAATTACTTGTCAGTTTTTCTTGAAGGTTTTACTATTAGTTCTGAGAAGTGTAAACTCGAAAAACGGATCTATAATTAAGTTAGAAGTTTTCACTGAAAGTTTAATTTATAGACATGTTCTGTGAAAGAGGTTTCTCAGTTTCCTTTAGGGGTATATATTGTCTGTACTGAAAAGTGAAAACTCAAAAGCCGAGAGCGTTAATAAAGGTCGAAAGTTATCGGTGAATATTCTGGTCCTGGACCCGTTCTATTGAAAGTTAGTTCTCAGTTCTCTATTACGGTCTTATTGTCAATTCTGAGATTTTAAAACTAAAAAATCTGGGAGTTGGGAAAAAGTTTAGATGTTTTCCAAGCTACGCCCCTGCTCTATTAAAAATGAGTTCTCAGATCTGATCCTTTAGGGTTGTATTGTCAGTTATGATAATTGAAAATTTAAAAACAGAGAACTGTAATAAAGCTCAGATGGATCATAACACATCTTCCGGTAAACCACGTCAACTTGACCACGGCCCATTCGAAAAAATCCATTCTCCAATGTGTAACAGATGTCTCAGCGTACCTGTTAAATATATTTTTGATTTCTAATTAGGATGAGTCGTATAAAATTTATTTTGGTCAACCTCTTCAACGTTTCGTTCATAAAAATACTTCCACACACTTTTGACAAGTACCTCAGAATATTAAATATATGTATTTCTGATTCTGATGGGTGTTAGCCCTTCTGATGGATCGAAGCACCTTTTTAGATCAGCTTCATTTGTAAAAATCTATCCACACATTTTGGACTGGTTCTTCCTACAAAAAAAACCCTTAGCTTATTAAATATATAAATAAATGTATAGATAAATATATAGATTATCGAAAAATAGCTTGCCTATATTTCTGCTCAAAGGAAGTACAATTCTTTCATTTTGAAAATCACCATTTGCGCTTCGGTGTTTGTTTCTCGTTAAGTGTTGTGACATTCGGAACTCAGTCATGTTTTTTTGGTCATCTAATTGTTGATGTCTTTTTCTGTTAATTGGCATTGTCGCAAGTAATATATATCACTGTACGTTTTGCTTCTGTATGTATAGTGGAATACAACTTTTTACGTCATTTTCATGTTGATACTAAATGGGTCACTTTTTTTAAGGGTGTCGGTGACCACGGCTGCGAATATATGACCGGAGGTTGCACTGTAATTCTGGGTCTCACAGGGCGCAACTTTGCAGCAGGCATGTCTGGTGGAATTGCCTATGTTCTGGATGTTGACGGTAGTTTCAACAAGTGCGTATTTTTCCGATCAGCCATCGTTCTTTAGAATTCAGCTTACCCCGTCCATGACTTACGTTTGTTTTCTGATTTTAGTAAATGCAACAAAGAAATGGTGGAACTACTCCCGCTGGAAGAGGAAAGTGACTTGAAATACGTTCAAGAATTATTGGTCGAATTTAAAAAAAAGACGGGCTCTATTATTGCCTCCGAATTGCTGAATAATTGGCCGACATCGACGAGTAAATTTGTTAAGGTGTGCCCTTTGTTCACGTTGGTGTGTGATCCAGCTTGCGTGAGAGGTGACTTACATTGCGTTCTTTCCGTCATAGGTATTTCCGTACGAATATCAAAGAGCTCTAAAACAATTAGCCGCTGAAAAACAGTTGAAGCAGAAACAAGGAACCGGCGATCAGGCTCTATCATCCCCAGTTTTACAGTCACAAGTTAAAGACATTGAAGAAACGGTCGTGGATACCGCATTCCAGAAGAAAAAATTGGAAAAAATATTAGATAAAACGAAGTAAATAATTTCATGCAATTTAAGATGATAGATTCTCTCTCCTCCCCCTCAGACATCGATAAATATTTTCCAGAGCTGGATAAAATGACCAAGTAGCCGAAGACAAATTGAAAAAAAAAGTCATACCTTGACCTCAAATTTTTTCAAAAAATCGACCCAGAAAAACGTTTTCTTAAAAGCATTTATTTTCGTCGTTTATAAACGTAAGTTAGATTGTACTTTATTTTCCTCACTGCACCTTTTTTTTTCCCATCAACTCCATGGAGTTAAAGATAATATATTGTTTTCACAATTCGAGTGTACAAATTATCCATCATCGTTTTGTTCGTATAATGAATTTTTGACGTTGAATTTATTTTAAATCATATGTTGATACATATTTTTCATTTTCTCCAGCTAAATTAATCGTGAAATATTTTGCTAATGTTCTTAAATAATCAACTATATCTTGGCCCTGAGGCGATTTTATTGCTGGAGTGAAAAGTTGAGAAGTTTTTAAGTGAGATTTTATTAATAAGTATGTTTTGTAAAAGCGGAAATTTCTGATATACTTAGAGAAAATTTATTTTTCATTTCAGTCTTGATTTTAGATTTTAATGGAAAAATTATTGGTTTCAGTATTCCTGTACAGTTCTACTGATTGAAGGGTGTAACCGAGTTATCTTTTATTCAATTTCAGAGGTTTTGTGAAATACGGTCGCGAAACTCATCCGTACCGACAAGTAGAAAAACGAATGAATGATTGGGACGAAATATACGATTTTTCGCACGTACGCAAAGGCCTACAGGTGCAAGCTGCGCGTTGTATGGAATGCGGTGTGCCCTTCTGTCAGTCATCTCATGGCTGCCCTCTTGGAAACATTATTCCCAAATGGAATGATTTGATTTTCAATGGAAACTGGTCCGAGGCACTAAATCAGCTGTTGCAAACAAATAATTTTCCAGGTAACTTATGATTTTCTCTCGGTGTTCTCCTAGAATGCTCTCCATTCTTTGTTTGAGCAGTGCATCTTATTTGTCATCAAATTCGTTGATAATGCATCAAGGAGCATAGGCTACTCTCCTGTCATGAATACATTGAACCCATCGTTCGGATTTTATTTCCACTGAACCGTCTCTCTTTCAAAAAGGTTTTGTTGCTTCCTCGACGATATTATATTTTTCTTCGGTAAATTAATATATCAAATTTTTGGTGAACTGTAATTTTTATTTCCTTCCCAGAATTTACCGGACGTGTGTGCCCAGCTCCTTGCGAGGGAGCTTGCGTTTTGGGAATCAATGAATTACCAGTTACTATTAAAAACATCGAATGCGCTATTATCGACAACGCTTTCGAAAAGAATTGGATCAAGGCTGAAATTCCAAAAACACGATCTCACAAGAAAGTCGCAGTCGTTGGCTCGGGTCCTGCTGGTTTAGCAGCCGCTCACCAGTTGAATAAGGTAACGTATCTCAGTAAAACAAACATGAAATTATCAACTCCTCCTTTAAAAAATCAAAGTTATTTCAGGATATAATTTTTCTCAAAGGATCTTGTTTTTGAAAAAATATTTTTAATGAGTATTTACTTTTTCCTTCTTCGTAAATTATTCATAAACTCGCTATAATATCGAAGAGTAATCGAATTTACTTATTTAACTGTAAACTCTTTTCTAACAAAATATATTTCCGAAGATAAGAAGGGGTTTTGAAGTTGTTTGTTTTAGTTTTATTTTTTTCGATGACATAGTGATCAACTTATTGTGTTGAAATAACATTTTCATAAGCTCTGCATAGACGTATAGTCATATAGGTATGCCACATTAAAACATAATTATACGATGGATGGACGTTATAAACGTGTGAAGTACTTTTTGGCCAAAAAATCATGAGACATTGTTCGTATTTTTTGTCAAAAAATATTGTCATCAATGACGAGTACATGTAGATTTATCTTTTGTATGCGCAAAATTGTTTACCGGAAATATCGCGACGAGATCAATAAGTTTTTCAATGAGATCCATTGTTAATATGGTTTGAAGTCCATGTCGAAAATCGAAATTCTCTCTTAAATTGATAATTTTTTTTTCACCGTTAATTTTTTGGCACGAATTGATTTTCAAGGCTGGCCATTATGTTACTGTGTTCGAAAGAAATAATCGTGTCGGTGGATTGTTGCGTTATGGTATTCCAACGATGAAGCTGTCCAAAGAAGTCGTTCAACGTCGAGTAACATTACTCGCCGAAGAAGGTATCCAATTTAAAACGAATGTGAATGTTGGAAAAGATATATCGGCAAAAGTAAGTTTTCAAGACCGTACAAATCACCTACTCTCGAAGCCCAGCTCTTCTTCAAACTGAAAAACCAATGTGACGTTTGTGCTACAAGGTCATAAGCAAGATCAAAATCCGGGAGAGAAGCCAAAACAATTTTGCTATAATTTTTTCGTTTCTATTTTCTCTCCGTCCTTGCCACCCTTGTGTCCGCCCATACACTGGCTCGTGAAACTGACGGTGGGACTGCTGATAGTTATAGTATGCTATACAATCTTTGACTATATAGTAGTGGACCAGTAAAGAATAATTTCCGGTTAGACAGGCCGGCGCTAAATAGGCAACCAGAGCGTACTTTTTCACGTACTTTGCTTTGTGTTTATGTACACTATCCTTGTGAATTTAAGGGAGGTCTTTATCAGATGTGTTATAAATTGGTGAACTCGAGCAAATTATCGAAAATACGCAGAAAGTGCGCTGGGATTCCCTACTTTTTCGCCGACATGTCTTGACATTAAAAAGTACATTGGTCTTACGGAACTTTACTGGTCCAGTACTGTATAGTCAAAGTGAATAACGCATTCCTTCGGTATTTTTCTTCGCACGTCATCTTTCATAATACTTACAACAATAAATTTTAGATGTAGGCATGAAAAATTGAGTACCTACCTAATTTCGTATTTGCATTTGTAGGAACTAGTGGAGGAATACGACGCCGTCATATTATGCACGGGTGCCACGTGGCCGCGTGACCTACCTATCCCCGGTCGCCAGCTTGAGGGTATTCATTACGCAATGAGCTTTCTGGAAACGTGGCAAAAGAAAATGGCCGGCGACAATAACGTTCCAGCTATTCTAGCCAAAGACAAAAACGTGATTGTCATAGGTGGTGGCGACACTGGTTGTGATTGCATTGGCACATCTTTGCGACAGGTTTGTTTGCTCTTCTAACCCATATTATTTCACGCAGTATCCGCGTGTCAGATATTCTGAGAGTATATTGTTTCGTGCGCGTAGGGTGCCAATTCGGTTGTTGCTTTTGAAATACTACCCGAACCACCGACGGCCCGTTCGAAAGACAATCCGTGGCCGCAATTTCCGCGAGTTTTCAAGGTCGACTACGGTCATGAAGAAGTGCGAGCGAAAACAGGAAAAGATCCGCGTCAATTCAGCATATTAAGTAAAGTAAGCAGTTTCTTCTCTCCGAAAACTTTAAAGTATCCGTCTTCCACTTTTCTTCGGGTTTGAAAATGTTTCGAATGCCCGCTGCCGATAAGCATTATTAATTCATCGTATGATGTTCCACTCCAGGAATTCTTAGACAATGGTAATGGTCAAGTCTGCGGTATCAAAACAGCTCAGGTAAAATGGACGAAAGACGAATTAGGGAGATGGAAAATGGAAGAGATCCCAGACACTGAAAAAGTAACCCATTCCTACTTTTTCAATTTCTTCGACCAAACGTGTTAATCACTTTTATTATATTCGATGTTTACGCGTTCATTTTCAGATTTATGATTGCGATCTCGTTATCTTAGCAATGGGTTTCTTGGGCCCAGAAAAGTATATTTCAACCGAATTAGATCTGAAATTGGATCCACGTTCCAATTATGAAACACCATTTGGCAAGTACTGCACTTCACATCCGAAAGTGTATGCTGCCGGAGGTAAAATTCGTCCATGGCGTCGTTTATTTTTTTTAAGTCCTTTATTTAATGGTGGTGCGCTGTGCATTCTAGATTGTCGAAGAGGTCAGTCGTTAGTTGTATGGGGCATCGCTGAGGGACGACTAGCGGCTCGTGAAGTTGATAAATACCTCATGGGAAGCACAGATTTGCCAGGACCTGGCGGTGTCATTACGGCTTGTGTGTCTTAAATTTCGCATTGCACTCGTAGTTCTCGCTATTTAATCAAAGTGAGTCGAAATTACCATTCTAGTCCCTATTAGTAATGATGTCAAAGGTCGACTTGAAATTTGCTGCCAACCCAAAAACGTAATCCTTTGAATGTCACATTTGTATTGTTTAGTGAAAATATGCTGGTGTGATTTAAATTGTGGATCATTTTTTATTTTAGACGCTTGCTCTTTTTAACTTCCTTGGGAATACAATATTTTCCTGGTGTTCCGTTATGTTTGAATGGAATTCACTCAATTTTCTAATTTCCATTATTTCAGATATTATTCTTTTTCGACAAATGTTAGAGCTGTCTTTTTTTTCCCCTCAATATAATAAATTTCTAAAAAAATTTAAATCACTGCAGGCATCTGTTTGGCCAAATTCTTGATTCCTGGCTTTGAAAATGAATTAATTTTCGTTGATTTTTGCTGGAAATAGTTATCCTTTCAAAAATTTTGTCATCGTCTTCTGTTTCTTGCTAAAGTGATATCAGTGTGGTGACTATTGATGGTTAAAATATCGATATTTATCGTTATTCGAGATTATCGAAAAAATTGTTATCGAATTTGAATATCGCAATATATCGAGGCCACCCGTCATGCACACTTACGCACCCCCGAGAAATGTAAAATTTAGAGCTTTTTGTAGATTTCGTAAAATCTGCCTATCTCGGCGGGTTGCAAGTCGCGACTTCGAGAAAATTTCATCGTATTTTTTCCGACGAGGTCCCCAAACCTTAAAATCGCTCTCTTCTAAAAGTTTGTATATATCCGATATCTAAAATCCTCTGCAGTAACACTATCACGTGACCAGTTTTACATATATATTTGTCTATGCATGTGTTTTAGTCTGACCCGAAATAATTTTTTTATTCGTAATATATCATTGCGCCTGGTTAATTAATAATTCCAACACATTATTTCTGTTCATTAGCATCGGGTATTATTTATACATATATATACGTATATAATATATATAGTTCTTCGCCAAGCTGTGGAAAAATGATGGCTTATTGTTAATCGCAGTTGGGTAAATTGAGAGTTCACGTTTATCAGAACATTAGCACCAGCTAGTAATATTTACAAGAAATCTTATCAGTAAGAAGTACCTGGTTTACCGGATGTGGAAAAGAATAAAATTTTGTTAATTTTAATCAAGCTGAAGAATTTCAGCAATATTAGGTATATCCTTCGGTATTATCGTATATCGTACATCTCGAGAATTAAGATTGCATTATTTAACTCATATTACGTCATCAGTCATAAATCATAATAATCATACGCTGTTTAGGCCATGCAAAATTCGCTAATAAAACCTTTCTCATTTGTTACTTTTAGGGTTAATCAGTTTTTCAATGTTCGTTGTTATCACCTACTGTTGATGGATAGACTGAGATTTTAATATATATGTTCAACAAATTTTCTCAAACTTGAGACCTATCTAGATTGTTTTTTTGTACTCAAATACCTCTCCACTGTAATCTTTAGCAACTTTGTCGGTCTGGTTCTTCATAACGCATTTACATACACACATACACCCATACCCATATACAATTGCTGCTCGTATTATAGTATAGGATTTAGAAATTCTCTTCGATTTGTCACTGAATCCTGATTAATTTAATGGCGACGAATCAAAAAGAATTCATAGATGAATTCTCTTTGATTCATTACTGAATCCTAATTAATTTAACGGGAACGAATCGAAGAGAATATGTAGATGAATTCTCTTGAATTCTCTTCGATTCGTCGCTGAATCCCGATTAATTTAAGGGTAACAAATCAAATCACCACTCACTGCTTATCCGCCCATCGTATGTCCGTGGCCTTAATCCTGTTTTGTTAACTGTGATTTTCACTTACAAAGACCACTGCAAAATGAAAAAGTATACAACATGAATTCCCTTCGATTTATTTAAATCGCAACCAGTTGGCTAAACTAAGACATATTTAAAATTAAAACATGAATTTCTTTACCATGCTATAGTGAGCTAGTCTGGACATAAACAACACACAACTTACATTATTTTATGATTTGTAGAGGCTCAGGATACAATTAAGAATTGAAAGAAGAAAGAAAGTAAAACAAATAAGATGCTGAAAACGATAGGTAACAGAGTTAATATGTTAAATTAAATATATACTTAATAAACATCGATATGTCCGATATGATGGATTTGAAAATAATAGTTCCTATAATAATTTTCAACAGTTTTTTGAAAACAGTTTCTATCTATCTGAAAGCCAAAAATTGAAATTTGTTTGTGATTTGTTTGATTCTATTGTAACATTAAAAGTTATCATTATCAATCACCACGTAGCTGAATTTGTATAATTGAAATATGTTAGTGTCGTTAATACGGTAGTTTAACGAATTTTCTCAAATTTGGGACCTATCTAGATCTTTTTCTTGTACCAAAAAACCCCTTAATTGTAAATTTCAGCAACATTGTCGGTCTAGTTCTTCGTAACGCATTTACATACACACATACAATTATTTCTCATATTATAGTATAGGATGTATTTGGTTGGAAAAAAAAAAAAAAAAAACAATTACTGATGGTCACCCGTCCAACAAACAGCGTGAAAAATAATGCTTCAAAAAGTGTTTTTGACCAATATTTACTGACCTTTTTACGTTTTCAGAAATTTGAAAAAATCGTATCTAGATGTGATACTGGTGCACTCTCATACCAATTTTCAGCCTTCTAGCTCAATGCGAAGTATGAAAAATAAAGGCGGACGGAAATCCGGACTTTTTGAATTTTATATAGTCGATATATAACTAGCGAGTACCCAATGCCACGGATAAGTAATAGTATAACTGCTGCTTCGCAGCAATAATTCAGCAACCTCCATGAACCATAAATGTGTGTCTGAATTATCAATTAATCAGGTGCAAAATGAATTTAAAAAATGATTTAGAGTTAGACTGAAACTGAAATATACTGGTAGCAAAAAACATCTGTAACTATGATCCCATAATATCGTTACTTATGAACGATTTAATGACTCCTCGTCAAACAACGATGTAATGAGGCTAAATCCGTCTGTAAGTTTCCGAATTACGGCATTTTGAAATTTTCATTATAGCACAAATTTCTTGAAACCTGTAATGAACGCGACCAGCGATAAACGTAATTTGAAATATAAGCTATTTTCAGCGAAATCTACCTTTCTCACTGCCGTGTCGTCGGCATTTTTCACGTGATGCCTGCTTTTATTATTCTAGCTTCACTTCTCCAGGTTTTTGAAAATTTCAATTTCAATGGAGATTTCAACCCTCCAATAGCTTCCCTAGCTAAGCCACTGGGTCTACGTATATTATATTGAATTTTACTTACCAAAGGAGTCATTTTGTATTTATGTACTTGTCTTTTTTTTTTCTTTTTCAGACAATGACGGCTGCGCGTCGACAAATTTTCATTATGCATTCTTCGTGTTGCTGTTTATGTTCGTTATTCCTTGATTTACAAATTTGCGGCATGAACACCTTTAAAATAATGAAATAAACAGAAATTTTTGAGCCTCAAATTTGCTTTATTTACGCATTTGTTTGTTTGTTTGTTTCCTATATCGTGCTATATTAATTTACGATAATATCCGTGAGAAACTTTCACGTAAGATAAAATGACAAAATAAATTTTTCTGAAAGAACACGATAACTACGTGTTTTAATACCTTCTGATAATATTTCAGCGTAAAGCCACATTTTGTTTTTTGATTTGTTCTTCTTTTTTGTTTTTTTTTTGTTTTGTTTTTTTTTTTTTGTTTTTTTTTTTTGAATGCTTGCGCATTACTGTGAAAATTATACCCTTACTATCACTAAGACAATAACTAAGACTATTTTGTTTTTTAAAATTTTTATCAGTCAATTGATTGTAATTAATTTTGTTTTTGTTTTGTTTGTTTAGTTTACGTAGAACAAATGATACGCATATCTCAAGTCAAATGAATAAATGTGACTGTTAGTCCCCGTAATTTTATCCGCTGGCATTTATGTTCCTCGTTTAATTTTTAATTTTTCAAAATTAGTTGCTATCCGGTCATCGTTGCTCCTTCGATTCTAGTCATTTTAGTTACTTGATCGTTTATTCGGAAATAGTATGCAAAGCATGATCGTTATTTGGAAGAAAAAAAAAAGTTAATCTCGTCAACTTTTTTTGATGAGTTACCCTTGAAAATTTATCATTATTTTATTGGGGAAAAAAAGTAGGAAATGAAAAACCATTCCATTTTTTCCTCTTCATTTCAAACGCTTAAAATATCGCCCTCGAGCTAGATTTATTGATTTTTTCTAATATTATTTTTGTTGTCAATTAGATTTAAATATATTTTTTTCTCAATTGGTAGATTCAGTTTCAGTTGTCTTTTCCTGTCTTCATCATCAATACTACTACAATATAAAATTATTATTATTATTATGTATTGTTAATTTTATTATTTTTGAAATTAATGTCTTTACCATCGTTACTTCAGTTTGTTAATTTTTACCGCTATCTCGAGTAAAATCTGTACTTTTTTATCCAAAGTTTTTGTTTCCTTCAATTTTGTCTCACAGAAGCAGTAATTCTAATCATCGTCTCCTTATACGAACGTGAATGTGCTGTACTCAGGGTGCGTGATTTTGAGGCATTTGATATTCGTCCAACTTCAATATGTTAAGATTATGTCAATCCACTTGCAACGTTAATGCATATTGATTAAGTTGATAGACAATTTTTATTTGACAATAATTATCATTTTATTTTTTAAATGTTAGATCTTGTTTTTCTTCTTTTTTCTTTTATTCGCTCTCTTTTTATTTTTGTTTTTGATTTGTGTATTATAAATACTGCAAAACGTTTTTTTTAGGAGAAAGGTATAATTTTGTTGTACAAATTTACCTTGTCGTGATAAAAATAAATTAGTTTTGAACGCTCAGCTTCGGAATTATGAAATCGCGTTGAATGAAGATTGAAAGAGTTTAATGTTTTGGTGCCTAAAATTGCATTGTCTCGTTTTTTACAATTTTTTAATTTAGTTTTAATATTTTGGTTTCGCGACCATATCATTCTTAAAACTTGAGAATTGTTTTTATGATCATGTCGAATGAGGGCGGTGTAATGCAGTAATGGGCATCTAGTGACTAATGTGAATTTCTAATTGTATTCGGAAGCACCGAATTAATTGAGTCGATCACATCGTCACATGTTGGGATTGGATTATGAGACCTGCCCCTGCATTCATTATATTGGTTTTCGTTTTTCCTGTTTTATTTCTTTAATTTATTGTTAGTCCACTCAAAATAAGAAGGTACGGAGCATTCACTTTTGGTCTTCAAATACACGTTTGTATATTTGCTCGCCTGAATTCCGTGCGGTTATATACCCAAGACAATTCGAATTTTTTTCAGAATACACGTTGGCATTGTTACCCGCCATAAAACACTAGCGGTTTGTGATTAGACAAGGAGGATGTTTTTGTGGGTGTTTCTCATTGTGTCCGTAAACGTAGACAGAGAAAAAGTATACGAGAGGAGAGTAATAAAACTTCTGCCGGTTTAAGCAGTGTTTTTATTTTTTTTTGATGTGTCAACATCTTGGCTCTCGGTAGGGGCTACGCGAAACTTACGAGCATCAGGCGTCAAATCTTAAGACTCGTTGATGTGTCTTGGTGTGCCTATATGCGTGTTTGTGGGTGTAATATGCGGATTGAAAATCTAAAAAAATGAGTGTCTGTATGTTAGTAATACTCGAGGTAGTTATGTATGAATACGAATACCTTCACGTGCTTGAGGAAAAACTTTCCTGCAACTTCTGTGGGTGCGTATAACTTTGCTCAGTTGTACAATATTTAATTTTTTCGAGTTGGCACCTCAAATAACATATTTGATGGAGTAGGTATCGCTTAATAATTTCTGAATTGTTGCATCTAACCACCTTTTTTGGAGGCCACTTGAGTCTCAAAAAAATGGTCAAAGCCAAAAATTAACAACAAATTCGAGCTTGATACCTCAAAAAATATATTGGACGATATATCACTCAATAATTTGTGAATTGTTACCTCTAACCCCCTTTTATGAGGTCACTCAAGCCCTAAAAATCGGTCTTTTATAAAAAATGGGCTAAATCATTATTCAAATAAAATGTAGGTCTAATACTTCTATTTAATAAAAATTTGATTCTTTCACAGGTTATTTTTGTCCACTCTTCAGTCTTCACTGACTTTTATCGAAAAAGAACATAGTCTTTTGAAATGTCATGAAACGATGTGGGGCACCCTGTATAACAGAATACCACCGTCGTCATGAGTATCCCGTGGTATTTAATGTTATTTTTCATGCCATAACAACCAAAATATTGTCGTTATGTAGTCATAACAACTTACAGGATTTGGCTACTGGGCGTTTTCCTACTACCCTTCTAACATCTACACATGGTGCAAATAAAAACATTCATGCATAAAATCAAACACGAGCATTTATTACACATCATAACATAATTATAAAACAAACACAACGTAGCCTGAAATTAGGGGCAATCAGTTGGCCAATAAATTTAATTTCTTTCTTGCAAAAATAAAAACGAGGAGAAATTGATCAGCCATTTGAAAAACGCGTGAGGCCTGGTAAAAACCAGCCCTAATATGTTTTTATCAGGTTGCCAAGTAGAAATATCAAGTATCCCTCAAGTTTCAACAATCTGTACGATACGCAAGGTTAAGGGTCTTAGTTTGGATAGAAAAGTTAAAAACTTGAAGGATTATCTTTTCAAGGTCGAAAGTGTCAAAATAGATAGTCACATTCGCAAACGTTCGCAAATATTTTCATTAGTGCTGACAGAGAATTGTGCGATGCGTCCTCTATTATATTTAATACTCTGTGGTTTTTGCATATTTGTGCACATTTCTGCACATTTGTACCCAAGATGACACGATTTTCTAGTAGTCGTGAAAATGTTGTTGTGGTATCGGTACCAGCCTTAAGATGAAAAGCATTATTGCTTTTAAGTTACAAATATTTATTACTTAACATATTTATTATAAAACAATTATTAATGAATTCAGAAGGGAGCGTGCCGAGTACTTTTCATTTGCGCAATTTCGATGGTTTGGGCTCGGGTTCAACGACTGGACAACCAATGAGGTTTGTGTAATATCCATTGAAATTTTGTCTGAAAATGGAAAACATTACTTCCATAAAAATAGTTACAAATTTACTATATATTAGCGCAGAATAAAAACAAGAAAAAAGTCAACAAAAATCACGCGTCCCGTTTCACCGATTACTAAAATTATTTTACCAAAAATTGATCAAGATGTGCTTAATTGTATTTTGTAAAAATTTAATAGCCTCCCCCAATTTTAATTTCAATTTTCTGCTTTTCGCATCCAGAAAACGTAAAACTTCCGAATTAAAAATTCAATTTTCAATTAACCGAGATATTAAAAATTTAATAAGGCACTTTAAGTTGATTAAAAAAAAATTTTATTTTTTCAATTAGGTAAATATTTAAAAATTCACCATTATGGGACTGTAAGTATAAAGAAGAAAACAGAGCCGGAAGGTCTTGCAGTAGCTTAGTTCAAATGCTAACAAAGCGATTATCCGTTATGTCCTAAAATTGGATGTTGTCTCTTCCCTCCACAAACGATATCAGATAAATGATTTAATTTGAGCAATCGTAATTTTGCGCATTTCGAATCTCGATTCTCCCAATGCATAAATGTGGAAATGATTTTTTCAACTATTTGATATCGATATATCTATTAAAACATCTATGTAGATTTTGAAAATTTGATGAAACCAGTAGAAACTTTAAGCAATGAGGGGGCTTCGCCTCCAAACGCTTTTTTCTTTCTTTTTCATAACCCATCCCACCTCACCAAACACTAAAAAAATTTCCCATTATTATTTCTCAACTATCGATATACATACATATCGATATACGAACATATCTACGCTTTAAATAATATTGCATCTGCATGCAGCTACCGTATATTAATAAGTGAAAATAGCACGCAACCTTATCGAATGAGCGCTGGCGCAGTTTTATAAAACCAGGACTAGCAACCAGGAGGTTGTGTTGTGCATTCGAATCCCAGTAGAAGTGGAAAAGTTTAATGAAAATAAAAATCATCAGGTCGATTAAAATGCGTGAAATAATAATGACAATCGCGAGTGGGGATTGGAGGGGCAAGAGCAGCGGTAGAAAGTGGAGTGCGAGTGAGAACACGAGCGGGGGTGTAAGAGCAGAAGTATGAGAAAGAGTGGGAGCAGGAACAAGAGAGAAAAGAAAGTGAGCGGGAGAAAGAAGAGTTGAAAAAAATTTCAATTTGAATCATATCCCAATACGATTGGCAGAGGAATGTGAATAGGCTGAGTGCAGCCAGTTTTAGGCTGAAATGTGATATCGGGCTACATTGCCAGGAAAGCGGTTTGGACTCTCACTACCGGTAAACAGTTAGCTGTTCACGCACAGCCAGCTGATTTACAGAAACCAGCGACCGCTGTTACCGTAACCAAGTTCCTGCTTCTCAACCAGAGAAATTTGTTTTTGTTTTTTGTTCACAACTGATTCAACTCATCTCTTTTAGCACTAAAACATAAACAACACGAAAAAATCTATCATCCTCTGACGTTGCGGAATGTACTTAAAATTTGAATTATGATAAAAAAAATATCAGAAGTTAGGAAATATTGAACAATTTTTGAAAATACTGGTAAACAAATTAAATCAAACTGAGCGTTTCATTCAACTTTGCCGCGTTATTTAACTATCCTCATGCCTCATTTCACTCATTTCCCAGTAGAAATCGCACTTTTTCGATCAAAAACCGAACGTTATACAGACCAGTCTTTACAGTTGCCCCAGAAACAGTAACCAGGAAACTGGTAGCTTCCAGTCCACTGGTAGCATCTAGTGATACGTAATATCGATATTTTTTCCTATCGATACTATCGATAGTTTTTTTCAAATTGGCAAAAAAATGTCGAAAGCGTCTAAAATCTACTAAAATTATTAAATACTCGAATTCAATCATCATTAAGATTTATTTGCATATTCCATCTCGATACTATACTACGTTCGATTAGGAAGTCAAAACTAAAAAGTCGAACAGGAATTTTTGTTTTTTATTTAAAAATACGGCTTGAAAACGTGCTTTCCAGCCAATTTAATGCGTCGTATATCGATAATCATTTTTAAGAAAAACTATCGATAGACTATCGATAGTATCGATAATTTACGCATCACTAGAAGAATCCGAACAAAGATAATAATTCACAAGTTTTCCAGCAAACTGCCTGTTTCATGTGTTATTCATGCATGTTGAAGCATGTAATGTATGGAGTGATGTAAGTGGCCAATTTCAGAACACTTATTTTTCTCATTCCTTAATTTCGTTTTTTCACTCCTGATTGGTCGCACCGTTTGCCCCACATCTTTTAAACGACTTATTTTCTTTCGTTCAAATTAATTCCATTCCCCCCAACGAATACTCATTGTTATAACAGGGACTTGACCCAGTTACCCGCAGGTTTTACTGCCGCTAACTCAAATACAGAATTATGTAAACCAAACCTAGCACTCGTTGAGAAATTGCTCACTTTCCTCCTTAGTCGCGTAATGCACTTTTTCAGTATGCAGAAGCCTAAAAAACATTTTTTAATACATTTATTGACATATGTATATCGTAATTCTGAACAATCAATTTTTTTTTTTGGCAGATGAGTGTGCACGTCACGCATCATGTTTCTTCTCAAAAACTAATTTATTTTAACCCGGGTATGGTATTTACTTATAGATCGGCCATTCCGTAATATTTAACTTATTTTCTTTCACTATAGTAATGGCTGTTTGGTTGAAAAATAGAAAAAATTAGTTAAATTGATTTCAAAAAATTTCTTTCCTTGAATCTTTGAACGGAGAAAGTCTCAAAAAACTGACGTCGAAAATTACTGATTTAAAGAGCAATCCGCAAGTCTTTCTATACGAAGCAATTTTCGAAATTTTACGGTGAGGTTCGAACACAACTTTCGGAACTGAAATCCGAAGCTCGATTAAAATTTATTTCAGACACAGTTTTTTTTAGATTTGTTTCAACGCATAAATTAGCCTCTGAATTCGTTAAGGTTGAACTGGAAAATAACCGTAGCACATTCTTTTCGAAATGCAACATTTCATAATGATTACCTGTTCAGGAAATGAGAAAGCTGGCTGCTACATTCGTCGATTTCCGATAATGGAATTAATTTCAACAGTATTCCCAAATTGTTATTAAAATCAGCTTCAAACAGTTTAATTCGTTCCTCAAACGAGCTTCCTCTTTTATTCACGTTAGTGTAATCGGTATTCTACAAGCAAAGCAACAGAAAAATTTAAAATTCGACGTATACCTCCAACTTCATCCGAAAGCGAATAATCCGAATATTGGAACCACCATCACGTAGTCGGTCATAAATTAAAGTCCTGAGGCAGAGGTCTCAAAAAGTGAAATAGTTACCCTCGACGATACAAAATTGTAGTCCAAATATTCGCCGGGACTTAACATAGACGTGAATTCAGCGTCCATGAAAAAAATCCTCATATCCTTAGGATAAATGCAGCGTACGTAGAACACAAAGTCAAGTTGTTAATTCTTTACATCTGCATTCTCAATTATTTTCTTTTTCAGAGAACGAAAAATGATCATGTCACGGAACACTTACTTGGATAAAGGTACAGAATTCGTTGCAATTTTTCAGCAACCAGGTGAGCGGTTTAATTAATCGGGAAGACGTCAGCATGCAATCATTCATACAATTATTCAGAAATTCCCAATGATGTTTCATAACATCGTCAATATTTTGACTCTGTAAATTATACAAGAAAAAAGGATTAGATGGCCTCTCACGTGGAATATCCACAATAAACAAGCTCCTCATACGAGAAAAATAAATTACACATCAACTCGGTCAGGATAGAAAAATTTATGAACTAAAGAAGATTCCCGGGTTGAAATAGAACCCCAGAACTACGAATGAAGCGAAGTGGGTTTACCTAGTACAACCCTCCAACACCTCAAATAAAAAAGTACCTGGGCCACATGACGCGCACTTCAATAAACATTTCCGAGGAAATTTCACTAAATACAATTTGTAAAATCTATCTAACCAAACTTTTTTGGGGTCACAGAGAATCCACTAAATGGAATACAAAAATGAACTATAAATTCGTACTCGACACTTCAAAAAAACATTCTACGACGTATCACTCAATTTTCTAAGGGAAAATTATCCTCGTCCTTTTTGGGGTCAAAGGAGGCCTAATGAAAGGTTCAATTCAAAACTGAACTGTAAATTCGAACTTGGCCCCTCAAAAATATAATTATCCCACGACATATCATTCAATTATTTACGAAAAAATTATTATAATCCTTCTTGGATCAAAACGAGCTCGATGAGTGGTTTAGGAAAAAAAAAGCAATAAATTAAAACTCAGTACCTCAAAACCAATGACGATGTATCACTTAATTTTTCAAGAAAAACATAACCCAAATTTCCAATCCCTCGATACCAAGTGAATCCGAACTGAAAAATTTGAAATTTCTGAAAAGCGGAATTTAAACTGATAATAAAGTGAAGACAACGCCTTAAGTGCGGGGAAAGGAATGTCCAGGACGCAACAAGCACTTGCAATACTTCGACTGGTTCATCGCCAAAGATAAGTGATCAAAACCAGTTGTTTACATGCGCCCGTTGCACCCTAGCTTTCCCTTCTCCATCACAGCAGATGACATCTTCATTTTTGTTGCCCTACCTCCTAGCAGTTCGAGCAGTCCATACGTAGTAATATACTACAGTCAAAGACCGGAACCAACGATTTTTATGAAATTATATTGGGATTTTTAAGCAAACAGACGGCGCTACAACCGATCGCTGAAACAAAAGATATGAGAGTGAAAAAATAACCAAAACATTTATCAAACAACAAGCAAACTCAATAAGCAGCCAATCAGACGAGAGTTTTCAATACTGAGCGTTTTCTTTTGTGACCCACGGTTTGCGACGTCATTATTTTTCGGTTTTTTTGTCGTTGTTGTTTCACATTTCTGGGCGATGTTGACTGTTGATGCGTTAAGCCATTTTACAAAATTTTAATTCAATGTTATAAGTATCTGAAAAATTTCAGCTTTGAAACTAATGGTTCAGACTTCTGGATTGACAGAATTTAACTTATTTATTGCATGACTGATATATATTTGTCGCATCAATTTCATTGAATTCAAGAAATTTAACATTATATTACTTTAAATTGGACATTGAAAATTTAAATCTGTTAAATGAATATCTTTGTTGTGAATTCCAAGCACTCGCCTCGTAAAATAACAGGGTATATATGAAGAAAAACATTATTCACAGTTCTCAGGATTTAAGGAGTACAGAACTCAGTTCCTATTTTTTCCATATTTGATTAAAGTTATCGAGAGGAAATGCGTGAGAACTGCTGGTTGTAGAGAACTGCAATTTAGTAGACATCGAAGTATTTTAGTTGAAAATTCTGTAAAAATTTGGCTGAAATCAATGGTATAGATTTTGAGATATTGCTGAAATTCCACAACTAAGTATAATTTATTTTAATATCATTTGAATCATTCAATCTGAACAGAATTTCAGCAATATCTCGAAAATCACAAGTACAATTTCAGCCAAATTTTCACAGAATCTTAAATAACATACCTCGATGTCTCTGCAAAATTTCAGTTCATCACAATCAATAGTTCTTTCGCAATTCCTCTCAATAACTTTGAATTCCCCAAAAGTCTGCATAATTTCAGTGGCTCAATTAGAACCAAAAATACTAAAATCATGTTTTTGTTTTACAGCAGTAACTTGATATAAATCGGTATAAATTTACCTAATTCTTGTATCTTTCCAAAATAATATAATTTTTGTAGAGAGATGAGGATTCCCCTACAAAATGTCATGACAGACAAAAATTAAAACGATGAAAAAAATTACAATAAAATTAATAATGTCGCAGACTAAGGGTCCTAAGAAAACACTCAGTATTGAAGCTCTCATGTCAAACATCTATAGGAATGATAAGAATTAATCCCTCATGTTTGAGATTCTCTAAAAATCAGGCAGATGTCAGCCACATTGCTTAAAAATCCCAACTGTAAAATGGAGGTCTTCGAGGATATATATATGATGAAGATGACACTAAACAGTTTTAACATGGGGTTGAGTGTCCAGACTATAGATGCCACATGCTGGTGTATGAAGTATCCAAGACTGAACACCCCAACCAATCAGAATCAAAAATCAGTGTAAAAGTGAGGTACTTTGTAGGCCAGTTTTTATAAACAAATGCATCTTGCAAGATTTTCCTCCAATCAGATATTTAGTTGGAAGCACATGTGTTTGCAAAAGCTCTTTCTATAGGTAGGATACCAAAACTGCCCATGTGTCATCTCCATCATATATATATATATATATATATGTAAGAATATGTATTCACATTCTTAAAATAACCACAGTTTCTGTCTGTGTTTCGCACTTGCTGATATAGTGAGTTGCAGAGATCTCTCATATATATATTAGATTTGTATTATATTCATCTATTGATGGATTTTAAGTATGGAGAGATGAAAGATGTGTCTACATGATTCTTCATTATTTTCTAAAGAGCTTACAAATCCATCAATACATGCCAAGCTAGTGGGATGATCTTGAGGAAGACGGAATGCTAATTAGTAAACGATCAACTCAGTTCTTTCCCTAGTGCGGCTCCCCCTCGAAGAAAGGGGATGTAGAATATGTATTCACATTCTTAAAATAACCACAGTTTCTGTCTGTGTTTCGCACTCGCTGATATAGTGAGTTGCAGAGATCTCTCATATATATATATTAGATTCGTATTGTATTCATCTATTGATGGATTTTAAGTATGGAGAGATGAAAGATGTGTCTACATGATTCTTCATTATTTTCTAAAGAGCTTACATATATATATATATCCTCGAAGATGGAGGTGAAAGATATGCACTCAATAGCAAAAATAGTAATCAGCTGAAAAAAGGATAATGGATGAAAATAGTAAGGCTCTATATTAGCAGGTATGCGTATGAGAGTGATAAGATATGATCTGCCATTTTGTGTTATACATATATATAGTAATAATAAACAATGTAAATTTTATGAAAAGTCAAAAAACACAATATGGCATCTCATCTCATCTTTTACCGCTCTCATGATCATAACTGCCAATAAAGAGCCTTAAAAATAGATATAAATGTATTGATCTTGTATTGTAAACATTTCTCTTAAAAATAAGTTATCGTTACAATTGGGTAGGATTTAAAGATTATCCTCTGACGATTAGCGATCATCTAAATTTTAATCTTTCCCATTCTCAGAAAATCAATTCAAACTCTTTTCTTTTCTTATAGAAAAATACATGGGAAAAATACATCATCTTCTTTTTAGCCTATGATAACATGAGGAATATTTAGTGCTTCTTGTGGAGTCTCTATTTCCCAAAAGCAACTGGGTACCATTTAAGTAGCAGAGGCAAAGTCTGCTTCATTTTGGAATCAGAAGTAGAATGGGAAGCTAATTTAAAACAATACTCTACTTTCTTTTTAAACAATTGTTTGATCTCTCCAGCTTTATAAAAAGTGGGAACTAAATAGAATGTGTAAGTGATGTAGAAGCAAAAGTGGAAGTAAAATAAAATTCATAACTGATCTATTGATAGGACCCTTCAATTAATAGCCAATAATAATTTAGTATAAATTTTCACTGACATAACAGAAAAAAGCACTCATTCTTAAATATTTAAGGTCTGTTTTTTGGCCAAAAAAGTGCAAAAATTCTTGCACTATAGTCTGTTTTAAATAAGAAAGAATACGGCAAGTTTTTGGGAATTGCGAGTAATAGAGGAGAGAGGAAAAAGTTGGGATACACACTAGATGTAAAACCAAGTATGCCTGTTTCTATACAATTTTCATTTTGCTTAGCAATATTTAATATAACTTCAGTAATGTTTATTAGAAGCCGCCTGTATGCGCCTTCAAAAAAAATTACCTTCTTATCTGGAACAGACTATGGTTTTCACGATAATTTTTCAAGTAAATTTATAGTCTGTTTCAAATAAGAAGGTAATTTTCTACTCGAAATACACAGAGTTTCCAGGCATCGTGAGTAATAGAGGGGAGATAAAAAAGTCAGGATACACACTGGACACAAAATTAAGTACAACTGTTCACATACAATTTTTATTTTGCCTAGCAATATTTAATTCAACCTCATTCATGTTTATTAGAAGTTGCATCTATGTGTCTTCCAAAAAAATTACATCCTTATTGGATCAGACCATAGGTTCATAAATTGTGTTCTTTTGGGAGATTAGTGCAAAGCAATAGCGTTTTTTTTTGTAAAAGGTGTATACTCAGTTCAGGAAAAAGTGTAGTCGATACACTCTCTGCGCTAAATGGCTTTTACTGATATCAAATTTCTTATCTCTGACATTAATACAATATTCTGAAACAAAAACGCACTTCAACTATGCAGCCAAATGCGAACAAGACTAGTATAATAAAATTATGCTATCTCTTTTTTATATACGCAGCGTAGTGAAAGCATACATTCACCATTTTTTTAAAGGAATTCTGTTGTGTATCGTGTATCCGTGAATTCTTCCATAGGTGTGATGAGTTTCAAATAAAATTTTTTTTTCAATGTTTTTAAGAAAAAATGGGTGCAGGAATTCAAGGACCGATGAGTAAATAGACACACACACATGACAAAAGTCAGGGCATCCAAGCATCGTTAATGATGAAACCAACAATGCAGTGCACTCTATTGTTGATAAGAATAAATATGCGAGGATTATACAAATTGGGTGGATTTTAAAAGACACAATGTTTATTGAAATTTCGCACTTTACTGTTCATTCAATTTTGCACAATAACAAGAAGTTATAGATGCAGTTAACAATCGGCAACCTTCTATGCGCTTAGCATTAAAAAATTGTCCCTTGTTACTCGAAATATCTAAATATTGGTGACAATTATGTTGAAAAGTAGTGTATACCCCGAGGGTTCAAAATATATGCTCTCGAGTTGAACTGGTTGCGTATTTAATTTTTTAAAGGGTATGGAATCTTAATTTTCAATCAATCCTCGTAAATTTAAGCCATAAAACCTTTTGTAACTAGAAATTCTAATTTAACTAAGTACATATAAACAGTAGGTGAGCCAAATTAATCTCATAAAAAAACTGCTCAATTTCAAGCAACGGGTTGCCTAGTAAAGAATTATTTGCAGAAAGAACTAAACCAAAAAAGCAACAGATGTAGGAAAAGGTTGAAAGAAAAACAGAAAGGACAGGTTCAGAGTAGGGCAGGGTGCACAGATTTTTCTCGAGGCAAAAGAGTATGAAACAAAAATAATTTTTTAATTTTAATTTTAATTTTTTTGTTTTTTAAACATTTACCTCTACAACTAAGAGAAAAAGTGAAAACAATTATTTTTGGTTAACGTTTCTATACTACTAGTATGCGAAAAACAAAAAAAAGTTAAGCGTACATTTGGAACCAAAAGGAAGTTTTCTTTTTTTTCATTTAAAAACAGTAAATACTTTTAGAAAGAATACATCTGTGCATCCTGTGGTTAGGTATAGTATTGAGTGGGGAAGAGTACAGCACTAAATATATTACAAGCATTATTTTAGAATCAAAAGTAGTTCAGCAATTACAAGCTCACTGAAAGAAACAACGTACTTTTTTAATCACATTCAATAAGGTAAACCAATGTTGCTCGATGACCTCGTTTGTCATGTAATAGCTTATATTTTGTATGAAGAGTAACATTTTTCGTCGTAGTAAGAATGCTCGCAGGTAATGTTTCCGATAGTGTTTTTCCAATTTCTTAATTTGCTGATCACAAATCCAAACTCTACAGGAAAGAAACGAGAAAAAATTAGAGCTGAAACATGACGATACAATCGAAAAGGAATCGTAAAGGAAAACTCATAACATAATAATGAACAAATAAAATGTACCTTCATCAACTACGACAGTGT